>JAHLWZ010000421.1:714-27433 GCA_020536535.1 Pelomyxa schiedti | reverse complement strand
TGTTTGTATTTTGTGTTAGGCTGCAGTACAAACCTGTTCGCCTACTTCAATGCCAATTCCCTCAAGGACTTGGTCCACAACTTCATCTGCCTCTTCATCTACTAGAGGGTCATCCAGTGCATCACTGACCATTCTGTATGGGTGTTGTTAGGTTGAAAGAAGGAAAGGGTCAGCAGTTTACTCTTGCTTCATGTCCATTAATTCAGATTGTCTAGCGTATTCCGTCATGATATTGGTTACTTCAGTTGTGGATGTAGCAGCATTGGCAACAGTCATAGCCTAGAGTTATACTCGTGGTAAATTTTAAAATTTACCCTCATTTGAAGGGAAACAAAAAGAATACCTTTGTGGCACCAGACAAAGCTGTAGCTGTGGCGTGTGTGGCAGCAGCAGTCTGTCGAAGGGGTTGATGCTAGTTTTAACCGGAAAATTTACATACTGCAGTTTTGGTGCTTATAGTAGACATCTGTGATTTCGCGGTGATTAATTTTGACTTCTGGTCCCGTATGTTTACTAATTCCTTTGCCAACATTCGTGCAGCACTGGTTTGCCCTTGGCTTTAGTACGATGTAAGTACAGTAGGTACTTAGTAATTTGTGGGTTAATACCGTGCCATTTTTTTTATTTCAAGGATGGCCTTTTGTTCTTGACGTTGTAATGCCTTATTCGAATGTAAGGATAAAGCAGCCGTTATTATTGAGTTACAAATGCATACATATATTTCATGATCCAAACTTCGTTGGCTCCGCTGTATCTCCCTGCGTTGCTCTCTCATCACCTCTTGGAATAAAATAAGAAAAAAAGGAATTAGAGGGCCTTGTTTTGTTTAAAATATCAGTCACGGGCATGGTAATCGCGCCCATAATACACACTCACCCTTGGGTGTTTTCTTGGGTGCCGAGAACAAGAACGACATTTTGCCTCTCACAAGAGCGACGCCTCAACACCTGCAATCAAAAACCGTTCTTCTTGTGTTGATGGGAATAAATCAAAAAAAAAAAGGGACGAAAGTTGGTCAAAAGCGGTGTTTGGTGGACACGCAGAGATGAGAGTGGGTTCTTTAGGAGTGTGGGGGCCATGCTCTTGACATAGAGTGGAATGCAAATCGCCTGTGAGTGTGCTGGAGAGCACTGGCTGCTTGTGTTTGTGACCAATTCCAAACCTTACTGCCTATTCTCCTGTTGATTCTTTTGCACAAGGATACCTTTTTTGAGACTTTTGTGAGTAACACTGCCGTTCTACCGGTTGGCTGGAGGCCCATTTTCACACCACATGAACCAGCCACTTTGCATATATTCGGGAGAAGTTCCTCTGTTGGACTCTCTAGTCTGCCTTGCCTCCTCAGTTCGTGCTCCAGAAGTGCAACATTTCTCAGGTTCTCTCGGAATCCAAAATCAAACATATCACCAAACACAGGAATAATCCCCACGGCCCAGTCCAATAAGATATTCCCCAGCATCTTCACAGGTACTTCCACCCCCACCTGTTTTACAAACACATATCAGACAGGAATTCGTTCCTTTTACTGGTTACCTTCAAACGAAAGGCTTCAATCACTGGTGCACAAGAAATCACAGCAGAAATTGTATCACCAACGCCTGGAACAACGCCAATGATTGGAGAAATCCCAAACCTTCACATTACACTCTAACAAAAAAAAGAAAAGAAACCAAAGGAAGACACCTCATTGAAGTGCATGGTATTTTCCACTTTGCGTCGAGCAACACCGCGGTTTGATCGAGCCTCTTGAGTACACTTTCAGCATCCGGCACTCCCATTTTCTCGTACCATTGTGCTATCGATGTAATGATATGCCACGATACCTTTATCATCACTGAAATTGCTTTTTTTTTTTTTAATTTTTGACAAGATTTAGAGATGCAACTGATGAACGAATGAAGTCTGGAAAAGGAGAATGTTTGTAGGCTTGTTTTGCTCGTTGATTTACTGAATTGCTTTACAGGTGAGGGCCTCCGAGGATAAGTGGGGGTGGTTGCGTTTGCTTTATAGGAGTGTTTTCGGGTGGTGTGGGTGGAATTATGGGCTTGATGTCAATGACTCTGGCAGCTTGGGCTTCTTGTGTGGCCTCTTGTGGGTTGTGATACACTTGTGAGAGTGCTTGTAGTTGGCTGGGTGATGATGGGGCTGGTGCCAGGGTTTTGAGGATTTCTTCGCGTTCGATTTCTAGGGAGCCACACTGTTTCTCCATTTCGTCAACCTGATGTTTGTTATTACAGATAAGGAAAGGTATAACAAACTTTGAGCTTTAATTCCCATGCATAGTTTGTAAGAGTGGCCACTTTCAGTTGAAGCTCCAGTCTTTCCGTTGTTAGTCTGGTATTTGTTTGTTCCAGCGTTGCTATGTATTCCTTTTTCCGTTTCCGTGATATTGAAGCAGACATCCGGTTTTTTGCTCTTCGCTGTGCCAAACTACAAGGGGATTATCAAAGAATGTGATGCAAGGAGAAACCTGTCTTCGGGAAGGTCCTTTGTAGGCCGCTTCGCGACTTTTTTTGATCTCCGTGGACTTGTTTGGTATTCCTCTGTTGGACTACTATTTGGAGTTAGAAGTCTTTTTTTTGACCCAAGGTTACTTTGGATCAGAGTAATCGAGAGGCAGTTCATAACCGTCTGCAGATAGTTCCCTATCATGCATTAACTGATAATGGAAGGGAGACTCACCCCACACATTTGCATTGATGGGGCATAGATTCCACCCATTTGATCCAGAATTACCTGCTCTCCGTTCTCGGTAGTGCACAGTTGATACGGATGCGGTTGGTTATGTGTGTACTGTGTGGCGTTGGTGTATACATATGGTTCGTGCAGTGAGTTGGGTGTTGCCGGATTTGTGATTGGAGTAGCAGGGTTCGTGGTGTCAAGGTACGCATATTGATGTATCAATTGCAATGTCGCCGGCATGAGTGCTTCCCAGTCCCAGTAGGTTACATCAGTTAACCAGGAAAAAAAAAAGAAAAAAACTAACCAACAAAACCACTTTAAATTTTAAACTTAAGAGAAACAAAATACTTGAAATTTACAAACACACTACTACAAATGTATGTTAGTGCACAATAAACAAACAAACAAACACCAATGAGCAAATACATTGCTCTAGTGGCTCGGTAGGTGGCGTCGCCCCCCCGCCGTCGCCGGCCCCCCCCTCCCGCGTCCCCGCACCCCCCACCCCCACCACCCCCACGCTGCTCGCGTACCCCCCGCCCCCGCCCCCCTCCCCTTGTTGCTGCTGCTGCTGTTGCTGTTGCTGTTGCATCATCGGCATCATCACCCCTCCACCACCCCCCTGCAGCTGCGGCTGTGTGCCGCTGGTGCCGCCCCCCCCCCGCTGCTGTGTTGTTCCCGTTTGGCGTGGTGGTGCAGTACACAACCCCCGCACCCGCACCAGCACCGCCCCCCGACGACTGCTGCTGCGCCCCCCACACAAGGCTACCCGTCGTGTCTTCCGTCGACGCCATCCTCAGCTGTTTTTGACAGAGAAACAAACACGTTCCAGTAAAGAAACTTTCGCGTCTCTGCGGATGATGCAAGGAGACACCGGCAGCAGGGGACGGAACGAGGACGACGGCGACGACCACAACGCGGCTACTGTTGGTGGTGCAGAGGACGGCCGCGTCAAACTGCCAGCCATAGTCTTGCCCCCGCAACAGCAACAGCAACAGCAACAACTACCACAACTAACACCGACGGCGGCCACGCAGGGGTCGTCGTCGGGCAGCAGGACGCAGTCGCCGTTGCTGCAGTCGCCGCGGGTGCACTCCCCGCGGTCGTTGCTGCCTCCAATCCAATCCCCCAGGGGTGCTGCTTCTAACCCACAATCCGCCTCCACAAAGCCAACACTTGTAAATAACCCATCTGCGAACACCACCAACAGCAGCAGCAACGTGGGTGAGGCGGGGGGCGGGCCCCTGGGAAAGCAGGATGTTGTTGATTGGCTCGTGGCTCACGGATTGTCTGATACAATATCTGCTATGCACAAAGAAATGGAGAAAAACGCGAGCTCGGCAACGTCGCAAAATTACGCAGCATTGAAGGTATAATTGTACTTTACTCACCAAAATTTGGTTGGTTGGAGGAACTCTAAATATGGCAATACAGAGCAATATTCTAGAAGCTTTTACACGGGGCGATGGGGATGCGTTTTTTTCTCTTCTTCAAACTCATGTAGAACCAACTGCTGAGTCCCACCCTGATCATCATAAGCAACTCACCCAAATAAACTTTCTACTTCATGTAACCTTTGCTTTTGTTTTTCCATGAGACTGATGCATTTACAGATTTATTTTGCAATCTTTCCTATCCACCCTATCACTCGAGTGAGTCCCATTTCTCCCTTCCATAAGAAACTCTCACTCAATTTCAGGCACGAGCCGTTATTCCCAGGACACAAACTATGGAGACTTTCAAACAATACTTGGATAAGAACGGAAATGCTGCTGCCACAGCCTCCGGTCACTTCCCACCAGGTTTCCTCTCCATGTACTGCTTGATTCTCTAAGGAGGGAGTTAGATTATCTGAGTTACTATGCTCTCCCATTTGTTCCAAACCCTGAGCGTCACCCGTCATTCGAGTCCCTTTTCACTGTATCATCATCTCAAGGGTTCATTACGTTTAATTTCTTCTGTTCTTAGAGTAGTTGGATCCAAAAGCTGGAACAGAAACTCGAGGAAGCGTTGAATAAAATCTTCCAGGTCTCAGAGCAACCTACACCAGGAACTGAGAATGGAGTTTTGGCTTCAGTGACAATGAAACTTCTAGATGCCCTGTTCTCTGGTGTCACGGTATTTGCTTCTACCCCACCTTCCACTAATTAAAATGAATCACAGATTGGGATTAAAACCATATAAACAAAACAAACACAAAACAACATAAACAGTTACCACAAGCGAAGTTGACTGAGCTGTACCAATCTGCTAAGAGTTATTTACCTCGAGATTATTCACCCCCAAAAGTACCACTTTCCCTGTGAAGGTTTTGTTCTTACCATGAAATATAAGCCTTATTTACATTCGTCGACAACGGACATTGGCTCTCCCCGTCAACCACCCCCAAATCCAGTACCTACACCAAAGCAACACACGGCTCTCGAAAATTTGCAACTAGACTACAAAAAAATCAACACAGATTTAATCACTCTGGGCGAAATCCCCAAGTGCCTTCTTCTGCAAGCCTTGAATTGGGTATTCTGTTTTCCTCTTGCTTTGTAAGTCACCTCTTGTTAGAGATTATCTCGCACTTCTGGAGTTCAGTCAAATACAACTCTGACTGGCTTAATACAAAATGATTTCCTTGGTATTAAACGCTCTGGGCCGAAGGTTTTATTTTCCAATTGATTTCAAGTTCCCACTTTTGCTCAGACTGTACTTTCAAATCTTCTTGGCACTCATTCATCAAATCTTATTCAAGACTATACATGCAGGTTACCCAAATCCATCGTTAGGTTATCTATTGTCTAAACACCTAATCCAGAGTCATAAATACATTGACGGTTGAATGGGCAGGAAAGTAACCACAACCCTCAATGATTGTAAATCTAAATAGGAAGGGAATACCTCTCGCTCAGTACCGACTTGATTCCATTGTTGTTTGAAATTCTTCAAAACGCTCCTCTTGATAGTATTCTTCAACAACAGTCCTTGGCCGCACTTCAAAAATTGAGTCTCAGGTTTGTCCTCCTAAGTTTTTTTTTCCCTGAGACTGATAATAGGCGTGCTGCCCAATCGACCATGATTAAAACTGGTTGCATTGAGTGGATACTGGATATTTTAATATCGCCCAATACTCTATCAAAGCACACTTTGGTACACTGTGCTCGCTTCTCCGCACCTTTAAATAAAACAGGTGTATTCGATGGCATTGCTCATGAACCTTTCACAACGAAATTTGGGCCAGTCGACATGTGAAAATAGTACATCACCTGATGCTGTAGCTATATTAATGAACCTACTGTCACATAGTGATTCTTTGGTACACTTGCACCACCCCCTGTATATTACATACTGAGGTTCGCAACAGGTCAGACTATACACCCACGGCTGTCTGTTTTCATTGCTTGGGAGAGCTGCTATTCGGTACAGAGCACGATCCCTGGGCCTTCCCCGAATATTATCACAGAAAGTAACCGAACCTACCACTTCCGAGGATGAACTAAAACAACTAGAATACATTCTGGGACAGTTCAATTTACCAGGTAAACGCAAAGCACCTTCCTTACCCTTTTATGAAGCAAACCGCCTCCAGAAGAACCGGAGGACGATGATGAGCTTGATGACTCGGACGACGACGCGGCCGACATTTGCGACCGCGGCAATGCTGTTCCCGAGAATCCCAACGCCACGTGGGATGCTGAGGACCTAACAGAAACTGTAACAGCTTCCGGGAACTCTCCGCAGGGTGACGAGCTTCTGCTACTCAGTTACTCCCACCAACCCGCTTCCGATCTACCAATCAGAAATCCCGTGTGTATCCAGCCAATATCCCACCCTCAAAAAAAAAAAAAAAACCCCAACCCCAATCAAAAATTAAACCCAAACCAAAATAAGCAATTAAATAATTAACTACTCAGTTAATTAACATTACACAGGTAAGAGTCGCGGCTCCTCCGGCACGCAGCGGGGCGGCCACTACAACATCAAGCACAACAACGAAGCTGCCAACACCGCGGTACAATGTGTCTGGGGAGCCTCCCTACAAATCCACGCCAGGGGGTGCTACCAGATCGCAGCAGGTGATGTTCAGCAACACACTGCCACGCACAGCAGCAGGTACCCCCCCCTTTTACCTTTTTTTGGGTGGGTACTGTATCCCACAACTCCTAATGTTACGCGTAGGCTCAATACACAGCAACATCGGGAGTGGGCTGTCACAGACACAACCACTTCACCGCACACCACCACGAGCCACCGGCACCCTCCCAACGTACTCCTCCTCATCAACAACACCAAGAAGGCAACAACAACAGTTCCACCTATAACAATACAATACCCACAAGATACCAACTTCTCCCCCTGGAGATAATATTTTTGGGTCAAATTTCTTTTCCCCTAAAACTTGGTATAGGAAAACAATTGAAAAAACAAGTGGTGGTAGTATCTGCCCACACAGAGAACGCACAATTAGCAAACGAAAAACTACGTGAACATGAGGCAACAGCAACCACACGGCCAGGCACAACCATCTCGAAACAGTGTTGTCACCAGCAACAGCGTTGTCAACCCATCATCGCAAACCAGCCCCGCTACCAACAGACAACCACACCCGCAGCTGCCCAACCAACAACAACCACAGCAACCAAACGCGCACCAACAACGTCCCATAATTAGCCCGGGGCGACCGCCCTCCACTACCACCGCTACCCAATCTGGTGAACACCAAACCAGCGGCAGCCAGTCCACCCTACAACACAACCATCACAATCAAACTGCAAGCAGCAGAATTATGGGCGGCCCAGGGACATCGCAACCGGTTACTACATTCCAAAGATATATATATTATTACTACTATATTATATTAATGCTACTATACTAACATAACTACAAATACTGGCCATAGCCCCCTGGTGTTGGGACCCACGCAGTTATGACTGCAAGAACCCCGGTCCAGCCTACACCCTCTGCGGCTCATAGGATTGGAGGGGATTCTACTAACAAACCTATTGTTACTGCTACTACTGCTGCCGGTAATTTGAGGCATGGCTTGGCACCTAGTGGCACTACTACAGCTGCGCCTTTACAATCACATCGCTTTGAGCCTCAGACCACTGGCAGAGGATCAAGCATCACGCACGTCGTAACTGCCCATGAACCTGCCAAAGCTGCGGCTCCTCTATTACCTACAAGCAAAAGTTCAACCTCACCCAGTAGCTCTCAAAAAACTAGACACTCGAAAGGTGGTGCTGAGAGCGGAAGTGGGAGTGGGAGCGGCAGTGGCAGTGCAAGTGGGAGTAGAAGCGGGAGCGGGAGTAGTAGTGGAAGTGCCAGTCGGAGTGGGAGTGGTAGTGCAAGTGGGAGCGACATGAAGAGAAAAGTTGTGACTGACCATAACCCTAAACTTTCATTCGATGGAAACCCTTATGCAGCCCAAAGGACTGGAGGTGTGAAGGGCAGAGTAGTTGTGAATGGGAAGAATGGGAATGTGGTATCTGTGCAGCCCGTAGAACAGCAGAACAGTGGAGCTGACAGAGAATCGGGTTGCGTGGAGATTGGCACAACCTCTAATCACGATTTCATGGCAAATGATGGAGATGTAAACGAACCAAGCTATGTAAACATAATAGGAGACGGTGAAGTTGGAGACGATCCTGAGATGAAACACCGGGAGTTGGGTGGTGAAGCTAGTAAAGAGGGTGGCTATGATTACTTATTTGGAGATGAAGAAGACGAGGTTGTCCACCCAGTTCCCAGTGCTCCAACTTGTTCTGTTGTTCCTAGCAATTCTCCCAGTTCCACGCAGAAGCAACAGCATACGAAAGAGAACCAAAAGCAAAACTCTCATTCTCAGTCATCCCAGCAGCGCCAACCACAATTGCAACCGCCACCTCAACTTCAACAGCAACATCAACATCAACATCAACAGCCACAGCACCAACCTCAACCGCCACGTGTTGACCCTTCTGTGTGCGTTTTTCCCCTCTTATAATAACTTAATCTTACTTCTAACAATGGTAGGGTTGTTGTTGTTGTGGTCTATTCTATGTTCCTTATGATTGGGTGTTCAAAATAGGAGACGAGCACTTTCACAGAAGAATATATTAAGTGCAGTTCTGAGTACACGAGAGGATAGTGCCTCGTTGGAATTAATTGATCCTCTGTCAGTACTCGCACTGCGTGCAATAGGTAATATTGCCCGCGATACAGAAGCTTGTTGTAGGATGTTCCAGGACCATGACATTGCTGAAGTGTGTAACTATTCAGTTCATTTTCCTTTTCACTGACTTCCGGAAGGTACCCCCAGCTGTCCGGGAGAAAGTTTTGAAATATGCTTCGCCGGAAGCCGTCCGTGCACTACAAGAAGCCAGCATCGGAATTGAACTTAATGACTACTGGGAGTCTAAGTTCATAGAAGCCTATGGACAGCGAACCCGGAACGAGTATGCCGAGGCAGAAGGTCGTTATATTAAGTGGAGCGAGTGCTACTTCCGGAAAGTCCAGGAAATGAGCAATAAGATGGCCATGCGCAGGACCGAATCCGAGGCCACCAAGAAGAAACTAACCACCAAAATCATTGCACTTCCCTCAGGCCCCCGCTGTGGCCCCATTTCACCCAGCATGGCCAATTCCACACGCGGAAGAGGCCGCGGAAGAGGAACTTCTTCCATAATAAGAGCCGCATCAGCTTCAGCAACAGTCCGCGGCATGAATTCCAGCCCGAGTTCACAAGTTCAACAAAAGAGGCCGCGGTCAGCCGGCGCCACCGCAAGCAAGCCAAAGTCACAAGAAGGACCCCTGATGAAGAAAGCCAGAGCACAAATGAAGCACTACTCATGTTCTGTAATACCACCCAAGAAATCCCAATGAAACAGGAGGCGAGGTATTTGTATACAACTAAACCCAACACAAATAAAACAATCATTAACACTGAGGACCCTCCTCACCCCGACGAATTATCATCATCAAAGATCCTTTCTCCTTGGGGGGTTTTTTCATCAACTTAGTATGTTCAAGGAAGATGTCCAAAAACACAGACAAAAAAACAAAAAAAAAGGGGGGTGTTCTGTTTGTGGTGACGATGGCAGCGACATCTACGACCAGTACATCATCGTCATCATCATCATCTACATCGTCTAGCGCGAGTGCTAGTAGCGGAATCGGGAGCGGGGGAGCGGGGCCCGTAGTGACCGCGGTGCCGCTGCCGAAAACGACGACCAAACACGACGTAGTTTTCAAGATGCTGATGCTGGTGTGGTTACTTTCTTTTTTTTTTTTGGTTCTTTTCTTTCGTTTTTCCCCCTCTCGGCTGCAGGTGTTTTTTTAATTAATGGGATGTAAAGGGAGAGTCGGGAGTTGGAAAAACAGCATTGGCTGGAAAGGCAGCTGATGACTATTTTGAGGCCACTTTCATTAGTACAGTTGGTGTAGATTTTAAGGTTGGCGAGCCCACCCTTCCTGTTATGAGTCGAAGTGCTTAAACTCAATTATCTTGTGTAGATAATGTTTGTGGATGTCCAAGGAAAAATTGCCAAGTTACAGGTTATTATTTGGTTGCAAACACACTGAATTCTCATTTTCATTTCCTTCTGTTCAGATTTGGGACAGCGCCGGACAAGAAAGGTGTGGTTTTTTCCCCCAAGTAGTATGTCTGACTCACACATAGATTCCGTTTGTTCATCTTTCATTTTGCATTCTTTATTTTGTTAAACGCTCTGCAGGCACGATAACTGCCAATTACTTCCGCAGAGCTGATGGTATTTTCACACCAAACTTGAAAGTAAACTCAAGAAAAAAGGTGTATTTCTTGTATTTGATATGAATGACCAAAATTCATTGGACCGAATCAACACGTGGATAGGCGAACTGAAGAGACATGAAATATCTGTACCTATTATACTACTTGGTATCAAACGATAGCTTTCTTTTCCACTAACTCCTAGCAAGGAAACAAGTGTGACCTGCCAAACCCTTCAGTCAAGAAGGAAAGCGCACAAACTGTAGCAAGCAAACTAAACCTGGAACTGTTCTACACCTCCGCCAAGACCGGCCAGGGAGTTTATCAAGCAATAGGGTCGCTGGTCAGCAAAATGTTATCTGCCCGAAGAGCCCAAGCAGAGGCCGCTAATGCGGAACCACCGCCCACAGGCCCTACTCCTGGGAAGCCCATTGTTGTACAACATCCAGAGCCAACTACGGAGCCAAATAAGGGATGTTGCTAATGCCACATTCATTGTACAAACACAACATGTTAAACATCACATCACACCCACCAACACTCTAGTACTCTGAAAGTGAGAAAGGAAGTGGAGAAAAGGAAAACCAAGTTTTAGAATACCAACAATTTTTAAAAAGAGGAATAGGGAGTTCCAACTGTTTCATTATCAGTAACAAACGGGTCCAGTACCAAAAGCTTGTCGCCCTCTCCCTCTTTGGCACCTGTGTGCTTATGTTAGTGGTGCATGCGGATAACAGGCCGTAATTACATTTAAGTTGGTCCAGGACAATCCTTTGTAGTTGGATATCATCTTGCCGGGCTAAAGTCAGCTGGTTTTTGGTTAGTGGGTACTATTATATTGTTTTGTGCGCTGCTATTTAGTTTGATGGTAGATGGTGTGAGTGGAGTAATTTCGTACAGTGAGCCCAAGTAACTTGGTCATCTCATGAAGGAGTTTCGCACGGCTCTCCAGTATCATAAGCTGCATATTATACTTATGGTCTATGGCAGCCTGGAGGCTTTGAAGGTCCTCTTAAAAACCAAGAGTAAATAAATGAAGAGGAAGGTAGAAGAATAACCTGATAAAATGGTGATGTTGACTCTCTGTACTTCATTGCTTTTCCTGGTGGAACAATGCCTTGCGGGAGAAGGGGTGTCAGCCTGCTGAAAGGAATTTGCCACAGTAGAAAAAGCTGCTGGTGCAGCGGGAGAAGCTATACTGTTTTCCACAATCAAATTGCTATCAGAACATGATTGGTTTTGGGGAGTTGAAGGTATGGACTCCGGTGTTACAGAACTGAACAAGTCATGCAACGGGGAATCAGGGGGACATGGGGTAGGGGGTGTTTGCACAGTTGCATCCATTGCGCTGAGACTGGGAGCGGAGTTGAAGCCGTGTGGTAATGGGATGCTGCCCCCACGCTTTTTGTGTTTGGGTGGGGCCGCTGCTTTCTTCTTGGTTACAGATGGGCTTACAGGCGGTGATGAAGGGACTATTGGCGATGGCGGTGCCGAATTGAAATCCGCAACTGGGGTTCCTGGGTTTGAATACTGCTGTGTTAGAGGCTCTTGCATCTGCCTTGGACTTCCTGCAGGGGTCTTGCCCATCCTCCTTCGAGCGGCTGCGGCAAGGCGCGGGGATGGTCGAGTCTCTTTTGTTACGGGGATAGGGGGTTGCAACACTCCCGTTAATGGAGATAGTGGTGGGGGCAGAGGTGAAGGAGGTGCTACTATAGGTGAATCCTGGTAAACCGGTGAGCTGGGTATTGGTATGCACATTGGACTAGCCGGCAATTGTGATTGTGGTGGAGAGGGTGGTGGGGCAACAGTTGAAGTTGATGTTGTATTAGAATGTGATTGTGCATCCACAGTTGCCAATTGTTGTGATGTAGAAGTTTGTGGATTATATAAACATGGTGAAAGAGGTGCCCGCAGAGTCCTTGTATACGCCGATGACAACGAAGGAGTGGAAGTAGAAGAATAAGAAGCAGTACTCGTACTAGTACAAGTAGTAGTAGTAATAATTGAAGTTGGAGTATTAGCGCAAGAAGAAATACGAGGGGAAGGGGGGCACGTCGTGATATTGACATTAGGGGAACTAGGCTGTGATTGTGATGATGACGACGACGACGACGAGCGCCTGATTTTGCGTGGGAGGGGGCTCAGCACAGACGTCGGGGAGCATCCCACAATGCAGCTGCTCGCGTTGGGGGCCCGCTGCCTCTTCTGCTGGAGGAGCGAGGCCTGCGACATGGGCGAGGCGGGCGGCGACAACGGGACTCTGGGAGAGGGCGGGGCCGGTACGACGTCGGCAAGGCGGGGAGACTGCGGCACCCCCGGCGGCGACGTCGACGAGGAGGATGACGACAAGAGCGAGGACAGGGCGGCGAGTACACCTCCCCCTGCAAACATACTACTGCCACTACTACTACCCCCGCCGTTCTCTTGGGTCTGCATCTTGTGGTTTTGAATGAAAAGAATGTTTTTTTTTTTGTAGTTCTGTGGCGAGGAGCCGCGGAGGGGCCGAGGTACCTTTGCCACAAGTTCTCTATTCCAGAAGAGAAAGGCGATTGTTGATGATGACCCGATTTGTGGTGGGAAGGGTGAGAGACACATCGAAGGTGACCACAGTGGTGCCAGTGAATGCCTCCATCACAACAACCTTCCCACCAACAACACCAAACAGGAACCCCTGCCCCCCAACAACCTGTGTGAAGTTGTCACTCCTGTTGACTGCCCTCAGTGGCTTGCTCAGGTCGTTGCAGTCCCACAATTCGAACGACCTCGTTGGCGGAGGGCACCACGCGCAGAACACAGAGGAACTGACCTGTGATATCATTGTGCAGTTGCATATCACCCGAGTCATGACTTCAGTTGCTGTTGGATCAATCAGAACCACCTCCCTCTCACTCAAGCTCAATCTTGTTGCAACGAAAACAACAGCACCACTGCGCCTCCTCATCACCCTCACATCGTCGAACGTGTGATCCATGTTTTTGAGTGACACGGATGTGATCACAGCAAGATTCCCAGACTTGTGTGTGAGGTTGACGTCGAACAAAATGAGCTCGATGCACTGAGTCGCTCTGGTGCGGGACATCAGGATGGCCTCATCGTCAACCCCGTGGTTGAAGGAAACTACGGAATCGCACAAAGGAGTGGCCACAGCCACAGGATCGAAGCTCTTGCGTGAATCGGGCCACCCCTCGATGCAGCTGATTGTAACAGCCCCGTCATATTCGGCTGTGATGAACCACTTGGAATTAGCGGCATTGCTGTTGAAACCCGATGACAGCTCGTCAGACTGCCTCACCACCTGGTAGTGCGGCGGCAGCTTGTTCATTCTCATCTCCCTGAGGAACACCAACCTCTCGTTGAACTCAAGGGACTCGCGCCTCACCGCCACCCGCGGCGCCACCCACTCCACCGCTGCCTCGCAGGTCCCCGAGTCGACCGAGCACGCCTCCCCCACGAGGCTGAGCATGGAGCCGCACACGGAGAACGAGACGGTGTGGCTGACCCACGTGGTGCCATCCACCACGCAGTTCAGCACCACCACGAAGTCGGAGCGCGTGGCCGTCACGACGGCGCGCCACAGAATGGCGGCGAGGGTCGGGGACGAGCACAGTGCGCGGGCGGGGCTGCCCGCGCCGCATCGCGGGTTGGACGACGTCATGAGGGCCACGAACTGGGCCTGGGCGGTGTTGGGGTAGTGGGGCACGGCCGACATGTCCGTTGGCAGTAACGAGAGAGTTTTGCTAATGTGAAGGTGTCTTCCTGTAACAGCGATGGCTAATGCTTATGTCAGTAAGCCAGGGCATTCATCAAACACAACCACACCACATTCTTGGTAACAGAGAGAGAAGCTTCTCAAGAATCTCGAGATCTTCTCACAGGATATCTCTTTGAGTTGTATGTGTAGTGGTGCTGGTTGTTGGTGTTGTGTTTGGAGTTCACCTTCGATGTGTCTGCAATCAGCACTTTCAATTGCTCTTCAAGAAGTTCACAGAATGTGCATCTCACGACATCAAATCCCTCGAACGACGCAAAAAACCGCCTCTCTTCTTCAGAAGTTTCTTCTTTCTTGAATTTGACTCCAACCCTGCAGCTTTGAAAAAATACATTGGCTTCATTTGCACTCACAACCATAGATTCGAGGTTCTCATTCCAGAAGAGAAAGTGGATTCATGACGATGAACTGCGTTGCAGTGGGGAGGGCGAGAGACACATCGAAGGTGACCACAGTGGTGCCGGTGAATGCCTCCATCACAACAACCTTCCCACCAACAACACCAAACAGGAACCCCTGCCCACCAACAACCTGTGTGAAGTTGTCACCGCTGTTGATTGCCCTCAGTGGTTTGCTCAGGTCGTTGCAGTCCCACAATTCGAACGACCTCGTTGGCGGAGGGCACCACGCACAGAACACAGAGGAACTGACCTGCGATATCACTGCGCAGTTGCATGTCACCCGAGTCATGACTTCAGTTGCTGTTGGATCAATCAGAACCACCTCCATCTCACTCGAGCTCAAGCTTGTTGCAACGAAAACAACAGCACCACTGCGCCTCCTCATCACCCTCACGTCGTCGAACGTGTAATCCATGTTTTTGAGTGACACGGATGTGATCACAGCAAGATTCCCAGACTTGTGTGTGAGGTTGACATCAAACAAGATGAGCTCAACGCACTGAGTTGGGCGGATATGAAACCTCAGGAGGGCCTCGTCGTCAACCCCGTGGTTGAAGGAAACTATGGATTCACACCCAGGAATGGTCACCATCACAGGATCAAAGCTCTTGCGTGAGTCCGGCCACCCCTCGATCCTGCTGATTGTAATAGCCCCTGCAAATTCGGCTGTGATGAACCACTTGGAATTAGCCGCATCATTCTTGAAACCCGAGGAGAGCACATCAGACTGCCTCACCACCTGGTAGTGCGGCGGCGGCCTTCTCATTTCCTTGAGGAACACGAACCTCTCTACGAACCCCTGGGACTCGCGCCTCACTCCGACGCGCGGCGTCACCCACTGAACCGCCTCGCTGTCGCCCGAGGTCGCCGAGCACGCGCCTCCGACGAGGCTGAGCAGGGAGCCGCACACGGAGAACGAGATGGTGTGGCTGAGCCACATGGTCGCGACCAGGCCGCTGACCACCACCACGAAGTCGGAGCGCGTGGCCGTCACGACGGTGCGCCACAGAATGGCGGCGAGGGGCGGGGACGAGCACAGTGCGCGGGCGGGGCTGCCCGCGCCGCACCGCGGGTTGGACGACGCCATGAGGGCCACGAACTGATCCACAGCGCTGCTGGGGTAGACGGCGTGCACCAGCCCACCGTTAGACATCGATGGTGTGTGTCCGTTGGGGGCTTTTTTTTGTTTTTGATTTTGATGAAACCGCAAGAGCGGTTACGTTGAAGACTTGCCACACCTCCAAAGACCGAGTCTCTTAATGTTTAGTGACGCGGGGCCTGGAAGACTTTCCACGAGAAGTGTGGGAGCAATCTTGCAAGGTGGCTGAGAAGTGAACCTTGGATGTCTTGTTTGCTTGCAAGTCGGTGAAAACTGTGCCCCATGGCTTGATTGGGTCCGCAAGGTGGTACGTTTCGAGAAAGCAGCTCTGCTTGTGCTTCTTTGAACCGGGGGTAATCAGCTGTATTATCGCCTTCTTGGCCTGAGCATAGTGCTTCCTCTTGGTCACGTAGAAATATACACCAATGCCTCCTGCTGGCACCGTGTGTACAGACACCTGGAAATTCATGCAGGGAGTAACTATGATGTCACTGCCGGAAACTATCCAACGCCCAGATGCGTCCTTCACAACGTCCGCAGAGAACGTGCAGTTCACGCAGCCATAAACTGGAAACGGTTAGTGGCGTGAAAGAAGAAAGTTGTATCACCTTGGCAGACAGCAGACCAAAACTGCAGGCAGACAGCACGAGCCGCAAAAACAGACTTCGGTGATAAATACCCAACAATGTGCGATAAAACGTCAAGTGGCAAGTCCAGAATGTGTGTCCCTGTTGATACACATTGGTCAGACTTTGTCTGAGTAACAACCGCAGTTCCTGAACGCACCATACAAGAAGGCTATCTCCTGAAATGAACTTCTGAAGATACTCATCAAGCGGGTTCTTTGGCAAACAAACTGCAGATCGTGAGACGAATGTGGGTGAGAACAGGACACACCCGCTGCTTTCCTGTACACTCGGCTGAGTTCAGTGATTTAAGCTTACCCAATGAAGTCTTTTTTTGGAATTGAATCACAATGGAAAAAGAGAAGTGCAACACCTCTAAGTGGTCCTGTATTTCAGCTTCCAATTCATCCATCTTGCAGTCAACCATTTTAACCAGCTCACTTCTCATATCTTTCAAAGTGCTGGCGACTTCCGCTTTGGCTTTCGTCGCATTCTGCGAGAATGTCAAAACAAGAAAACGACAACTTCGGTGCAATTGTACACAGATGAAGGGGATGACCCACGTTATCAGCGTCGATTGCGAGCTTGTCCAAGGAAACAAAGGCACCCCTCACAGCTGATGACAGCAACGCATTGTTATACCTCCGCGACAACAAGTACGCAGTGCAGGTGCGGCAATCTGGTCTGTAGTTCCCCTCGTCGGACGCGCCGTCGCGTGCATTGGTATGATGAGATGTGGATTGATGCCCTTGACTGTGGATCTCCTGTCGTTGGTGCCTCTGCGACACCGGTGGTTGCACGTGTCTTGCCCGCTTGGCCATCGGTTCCATAGTCGTTTTTTTCCTCGAGATCTAACCACATTGCTGTAAGGCAATGCATTACAGTGACACACGAGCAGGGAATTGCTTTCACAAACACACCCATCACCCCCTCGAACGCGTTCTCAAAAAAAAAACACGTTTCAGATACAAATTTGTTCATCAAAAACTTGGGTTTCTCAGGGATTAGGCATTGAGACGGGGCCTGTGTCTGAATGTGGGTGAGGGTCCCTTCGGAACGACGGACGTGCCCTCGAGCATCGTGATTGAGATCTGCACCCTGGTCACCTCATCGGGGAATTCCACACCCCACTTTGCTGATTTGGCCAGTTGATAAGTCTCGAGGAAGCAGGCCTGTGGTTTCAATGGTTGTTGTGGTTGTTGTTGTTGTTGCTGTTGTTGCTGGTTATTGAAGGCACACGGGTGCAACTGCACTATTACTTTTTTGGCCTGTGCATACAGCTTCCTTTTGATGACCCGGAAATAGACTCCAATGCCTCCTGTTGGTATTTTCACCACAGATACCTGGAAGGTCATGCATGGGGTAGAGAATGTATCTTTGCCGGTAAACATCCAGGCTTCTCCGAGGATTGGATGGGAACCCTTGTGCGCTTCTGTTGAGATTGGGCTGTCCCTACACCCACAGGCTGTGGAAGTGATGTCATAAGGGACACAGGGAAGTATTGAACAGAAACTGGATGGCTGACGTACCAACGGCATCCCACAATTGAAGGCAGGTTGCCCGGGCAGCAAGAATAGACTTTCGCGGTAAATAACAGATAATGCGCGATAGAACAGCCACTGGCAAGTCCAGAATATGTGTACCTGTTGGTGTATTTGAAGTAAAAACGAAAAAGAAGTCCTCATTCCCCACCTTTGAATATGGAGATTTCTTCTAAAGAAGTCCTCAATACTTTCATCAGACGCTCCCTTGAGCAAAGAAGCTGGCAACCAATTAGTTATAAGTTTGGCTGATAGGAAGGGATGAGGACACACGCGTTGTTTTCCTGTGTAATCATTGGAGTTGAGAGACTTTAGCTTATTAAAGGAGGTCTGCTTGGGAATAAATGATCGCAAACAAAGGGGGAAAAAAAAGGGTGGTAGAACCTCTAAGTTTGATTGAATTTCAGCCTTCAACTTCCCGATCTTTGCATCTACCATTGCCAGCATCTCAGCTCTTATCTTCGACAAAGTATCATCAACTTCCACATTGGCTTCATTTGCGCTCTAAACTGGAGTCAAAGCGCAGACAATGGAATCTCATTCCGTTCCATATATATATATATATATATATCTGTACACTAATACTAGTAATCATCATAGTGACAGTAATCGCCGCAAAACAGTGGCCCCCACAGTCCAGGGCACCCACAATCCCGGGGGGCAACCAACCCACGCCGCTACCTTTTGTGCGTCGACAGCCAGCCTGTCCAAGTACACGAATGCGCCCTTCACCACCGACGACACCATGGCGTTGTTGTACTTACGCGACAGCACGCACGCCGCGCACCCGCACCACCGCGTCCCTGCCCCTGCCCCTGCCCCGGCGTCGTCGTCGTGGTGGTGGTGCTCGTTGTCGTCGGCGTGTTCGTGGATGCATAGGCCCCCCTCGGTCTTGACGACAACGCGGGAGTGGCTGGGGGGCGTGCCTGTGCTTGACGTGGCCGTGGGCGCGGGCGCGGGGGACTCGGGCGGCTGCTGGGTTGTTCGTGGCCTCTTGGGAGTCGGCTCCGTCGCCTGTTGCTGTGTCGATCGGGTGGTGTCCTCCCCAGGCCGTGCTTGGGATGCCATTGGGGTTTTTTTTTTGTTGTGTGGTTGTCTCCAACTTGAGTCATTGAGAGTCTTTGAACAATGTGCCACTTCAGAAGTTTCCCTTGTAACCCCCCAGTGGTGTGGAATTTCTATGTGCAAGGCAGCGAAACTACCCAGCTAGAAGACCACAAGCTGAAAGGTGTTCGGAGAACTGGAAAAAAGACGAAAAACATCAGATCGTCACTGCTCCGTAGCGCTCTCAAAACGAAATGGCAATGTCACGAACCAACAAAACCGAAAACAAAAACAAACGCCCACAAAGCAGCACAGCAAGAACAAGAACCAAAACCAAAACAAAAACAACATGATGATGAGCAACCGAGTTGGTGATGCTGACATTTACAATGACATTGAGAATGACACACACAACGTGGGTGGTGGTGTCACCGCCCATAATGACTACCAGCAAGGGGAGTCTCTTACAGTATCAGAACACAGCGGGGAGAGTGCATCATCAAACTCCTTTGTTTGGTTGGCCGCAGCTGCTTTTTTTTTTTTTTTTTTTTTTTGGATATCGGTATAACTTATTGTTATTTTCTTCAGGTCTGAGTCCGGTTCCACTTCATGGAAGAGGCACCTCAGTTAGCTCGCCCTTTTGCTCTTTGATGTTGTACTGACACTCTTCTAAAGACCTGCTGCAGAAACTGAGTTTTTTCGTTATGTCCGCGCACCTGCCTGCTGCATTCATTTGGGTTGTTGTTATACTGGAACTTGTTCAAGTTGTCACACTTCCACTCCGCCTGATTCTTCTCCTGGCTGGTGGTGAATCGACGTCAGTTTGGGAATGCATTTCCTACGTGAGGTTACCAACCAATATCTGTGCTTTGGTTAATTGGGTCTTTAGAGCACCCTATTTACGGGATTATGACATTCATCAATATGTTGTCTGGGGTCTTCTTGGTTTCTTGGCAGCTGTTGTGCTCTTATTTACCTTTGCGTACCTTTTAATGAAGAAGACCAACAACGTTCCAAATCTGAAGCTATGCCAGGTCCTGCGATATACCCTTCAGATCCTGTCAGCTCTGATGTTACCAATGCTATATTTCTTTATTTCCAGTAAGCCATTACTCTTGTGTAAGGCCTTAATAATAACGTAATTAAAAGTCATTTGCTGCAACTCTGGTTTCACTCATTACTCCTCATCTAAATGCTGGGAGGGAAATAATGTATTTATTT
Source organism: Pelomyxa schiedti (assembly GCA_020536535.1). NCBI lineage: Eukaryota > Evosea > Pelobiontida > Pelomyxidae > Pelomyxa > Pelomyxa schiedti. Next base: position 7,330 of record JAHLWZ010000421.1, on the reverse strand, counting down.
TTGCTTTCTCTGTCGTTGGATTGATATTCGTCATATCTCTTGGCGGATACATGTCTCTCTTGTATTTCCATTATTCCATTCCAAAAATTTACTCCTGTTTTAAGCCACGTATCAGTGCTGCCTCTCTCCAGCTGGTTCTCGCAATCACACACAAGGATCTCATTCCTCCTGTTTACTTTCAAAGTGCTGATGTCTCTGATGGAAGGGGTTTTGAGCGTACGTTACGCACGTGTATATGCGGTGGTCACATGTATAGCGTCGGTGCTACTGTTTGTGTTGCATGTCGTATTTCTGCCGTTCTATAAAAAGCTGCCCAACTATCTTTATGGTTTTTGGTGTGCCTAAAAAGCTTTTTAGACCAAATTGAGTTAACTCCCTGTACAGTTATTCACTATGTTCATGGGGCAGTATTGCCATGATTACTGCGACCGCTACTGGAGGTAAAAACGTATCTCCAATTCTGTTTGCCGCTGGAATTCCCTTTCTTTTATTTGGTACAGTTCTATGTCTTTCACGGTGTTAATCACCCACAGGGTCATTTCTTGTCACTCAGTTGAGGCTACATAAATTTAGTAAAATCATTAAATCATACTCCCTTTCGAAACATTACGCACTCAAGTACCCTTACCAGGTAAATTCCTGAAACACTTTGTTTGCTAACTGTAAATCTCAGATCGATCTCCTTGTGCACAGAGTTTACCAAAAGAGTTCAGTAGAGACTGAACTGGTGGAAACCGCACATATTCTTTTTCAGGAGGCCATTGCCAGTTCTTTGCAAAATTCCGCCTATCTTCATGCTTCATATGCGGTGTTCCTCCTCGAAATTAAAAATGATCCCAACACAGGCACTACTCCGACAAAAGCCACAGCTAATTTATCCACAGCAAGCATTCATGCCAAAAATGCGAAAATGATGGACTCTGCTTTTGATCTTTCTTATAAAACTGCCACTGTCCTTCAGGTGGCTTCAGATAGAATTCATGAAGGTGAGAGATATCACAAGTTGGATAATGCCTTGTGCCCTTGAAAAAAACATTAGGTTCGCAACAATGTTTAAGGCTCCTTTCTGTTCTTACGCCTCTGTAGTGCTGCCAAAGGATTTGCCTCACTCTTCTGGCAACTAATCACTCGGGCACAGTCTGACTCCGCACCAAATACCAATGCCCTGTTATATTCTGCGAGGCAACTGCGATATTATCAGGAAAGGGTGGAGTCAGAATTCTCCGATTTGTTGCACAACTATCCTCATTCATACAAGTATCACACAGAGTATTCATGCAGGTTTAACTTTTTCCAGGGTTGCCAGACGATATGGTTGGTTCCAGAAGGTGTTGAAAAACGATAAAGAAGCTGCTGAGGAAGCCTTTACTCTTGCTGATGAGCTTGAAGATCAAGCAACAAGAAGGCATCGCAGGTTCCCCAATACTAGCAAATCCTTTTGCGTTGAACTTGAAATAGGAGAGTTGATTTGAAGGCCTCCCGTACGAGTGAAACTGGTTCAAAAGCTGTCAAGTTTGCTGACCAAGCTGCAAACAGTTCATCCAAGTATGAAGCAGGCAGTGTGACCTTACTAACAACCTGAAGGTTTGCCTCCAAAGGAGCCCCACCTGAGAGGGAAGAAACAAATAGCATTTCTTCCACCTCTTTATCTGACTCGGAAAGTACAAACACAGCCAGCTCAAGTGGGAGCGCTGTTTCCCATTTAAGGTCAGTAAGAAGGAGAATTGAATCTTCGAAGTTATCAGCACTGAAGCGTCTTCATCTCAGCAATGTTTTCACAATTACAGTTTTGTGAGTTCACTCCAAATATTCCCTTTTCCCCTCATCTATATAAGATATTTAAGCATTCTTGTGGCATATCTGCTCACAAGATCCACATTTTCTGCCTTTAAGCAACGGCTCATCGAAATGAACAGGTACATCTCCCCTCACGAGTCTCCTTTTTCACTGGTACTTTAGCACAGTGACTTGTAAGGATTACACACAATCATCCGTCTACTATTCGAGAGCTATAGAGACTGCTTTAATCAGTCACGATGATGAGACTGCCTCCAACCTGTGTGTTTTAATATGGAATCCCTTTTTGTAAATCTAGATTCTGTAGTTGCTATGAGATGTCAGCAAAACTCGCCGCTTTTGAAGATAGCTTTGCAGCGATGTTTGAGCAGAGTAAAATTTCTTCAGAAATAAGCAATTATTGGGCTGAGTCACGTGTTATGGTATTCCTTACTTTCTTCCAAGCTTAGCTTAGAGGGTCAACAGATAAATACCTATATTCCCAGAAACCAGTCAGATTACTACACCGGTTTCCACATTTACACAACAGAGCAACTGTGGGATGCTGTGTTCACCTTTACAAACAGCCTCAAAAGGCTCTGTGAAGGCATGGTTATGGATGGATTGCCCAATTTGCGGGGAAATCCTTCATTTAGATTTGTGTGTGGCTAATCACCACTTAAAATTCTCATAATTCGTCTCCATAAGGTGATGGATAATGGGCCAGTTTCATTAATTGCTGCTCTCAGAGATCTGGGGTCTCTTTATTCCGTTTCGGCAGCCCAACAAGGCACAAAGATACAGATATCCTTGTACATCATTTACTCTGCAACACTATTGATATCAGTTGTCATGGTTCGTTTCTTTCACAGTTCCCTCTTTTTACTCATTTTTTGACAGGTCGCATCTGTATTCTTACCTACTCTTCGAGCAATTTACAAAGAGCGAACATCCCTCATCAGACTGTTCCTCGATCTTCCAAAGGTTGGCTCTTTTACCAACTCATTCACTCAATTCTTTTCCAGTCATCTGTGTTGAATACAACTGAAAAAATTGGTTGTGACGAGAAAGACCTCTCTCATGGAAATTCTTATGACAAGTATGGGGTAATTTCAAATACAACTCGCAGTAAGTTTGACCTTCAAGGTTCTCTTCACTTCAAAAGCTATCTTTTGGATACTTCAGCTCCCTTGCACTGCTCTTAATGATGACTACTCTCATCTTTACATTTGTCATTCCCATTGCAAATGACTACAAAGTTAGTGCTTTTGTTTGGGATGAGGTTCTCTTCTCTTAAACATTTCTAGAACGCAGGCTATGAAGTTGAGGCTGCTGGGACAAGAGTTAATCTCTGCACCCAGCTTACGTTATGGTCTCAGGAGCTAATTGTGAATGATGAAACGAGTTATACCCGAAACCAGAGTAAAGGTTCCTGTCGCCCCCACACATTTTAATATTTATTCACTGTGAGAAGTTTATTGGGACTCATTTTATGAGAGATTTGAGTTGCTGGACCGCGCCCTCAAATATGGCAACGACTCCCTGCATGTGAAAAGGTTTTTACCTTACATTTGAGTTAGACACTGAAATCCTTTTTAGTCGCATGAAAACAGAGACCGACCTTTTTGACTTGTGAATTCGATTCTTCAAAGTTCTTATTTAACCAAGTAATAGGTGGTATCATCGCGAGTGTCCATCCACATTAGGCCTTAATGACTGCCACGGTGCTGCTACTCTTTTGCGTTATTACGCAGACCTCATCTACTTGGTTGCAAATGGTTCTCCTTCCAGGTATTGGTAGCCACCCTCAAACAATCAGGCACTGAAACTTCTTCAGGCTAATATTCAGCAATAACCACTACATCAGAGCTACATCAATCTTACCGCATCTCCAGTCGTGGCTCTCTGAGGATACATACAAAACCTGTGAAGTTGCACTTCGTAATTTAAATCGGTGGGCATTTTTCTCTTCTCTTACAATTCTCATTCCACAATACTAGCACACTGGAAAAGGTGTCTCTTGTTTTCTACCTTTCACTTCCAATGTGTCTACTTCTCCTTCTCGTTGTGCGATTCCTTATTGAGACAATGGGAATAGAAATTGAGCAGTTTGTTTTTTTTTTTTTTTTGTTGCACTTTTTTCACTCCTTGCACTTATTCATTATTTTAAGGGTGTTCAAAATGATGCTATTTATTCCCGTGAATGTGATAGACACAGTGCCTTCTGTTAATGAGTACATTGAAACTGGGCACAATGTTTCAGAAGCTGCTGAGCAATCTTATAGAGTAATGAAGACGATGGCAAATTTTTTTTTGTTCTCATCCTTTACATACAGGATCAAGAGAAACAAAATAAATCGATTCTAGGTAGCCCTGCCACTTCCCTCAACCACAACTGACCTTTTTTTTTCGTTCTTACCAAGATGCTTGCGACTACGCAGTTATTGTATGCAACCAGGTGAAGACAATAGAATTTCTCAACCCAGCTGCAGAGAAGATGACAGGATTCTCAAATGATGTAGTTTATTTGCTCATTGTTCTTATGTTCACTGGTCCCCCATTCCAGCAAGTCAGACTTCAAAGCATTCACTTGATAATACCGGATGAAATAGAATCCAACAGAGCTCTGCTAGAAGAAGTATTCGAGTATGTTTAAGTGAAATTCAGGGTGCTCTTAACTTTTGAAGGGTTAAAACTGCCATGGAGGGCTCTACTTTACTACGAAGTGAAGTCACTGTTCAAAAAAAGAGTATACCTCCAGAATCATAACTAACCCACTCACATGCCACAGGTGGTTACAAATTTTCTTCCCTTCTCTCTGTGAGCCACAGCTCTTTGGGCGGAAGAAAAATTCATGCTCTCTTTTTAAGGGACATCACCAAACTGAAGGAACACGAGAAAGAGCTTCAAAAGCAACAAAATCGGGTTTGTTTGGGCTTTTTCCGCATGACCACTTACTTCAGTCAGGTTGAATCCCTCTTGCTTAACATCCTGCCCAAGTCCATAGCGGATCAATTACGCCAGAACCCGTCTCATGAACACGAGAAGAAGCGCACAGCACTTATCGCACAGCAATTTGAGTCCGTCACGGTTCTTTTTGCAGACATTGTGGGGTACAACAAACAGCAACCTAAGAAAAAACGAAGAATAACATTCCACAGGTTTACATCACTGTCCTCCAGTCTGTCACCTGAACAGCTTGTGATGCTTTTAAATTCCGTTTTCAGTATTTGGGATAAGCTCACCGTACAGTTTGGCGTAGAAAAAATCAAGGTAATAGGGTTTTTCCCCTGCTCATTCTCTCACCCTCGAGCCAGACAATTGGAGACTGTTACATGTAAGACAATCCCTTTTTCCCAACTAATTCACAACACACAGGGTGGTTTCTGGGGCTCCTATTCCATTTGAATGTAAACTTCTCCATAATAATCTCTTCATTCACTCAATATCACAGCTCACGCCGAGGTCATGATGGATTTCGCGATAGCAATGCTGGAATCACTGGCCGCTTATAACGCAGTGTGTACTTTTTTTTCCCTAAAGTAGTGGATGACTCCCAATCAGACGTCGCAGTACCCTATAAATATTCGAGTTGGGATGAATACTGGAAAAGTTGTGGCCGGAGTAATAGGATTTAGAAAAATTGCCTATGGTACTAGCACACTCCTATTTGCCATTTCTCACCTCACACAGACTTATGGGGCGATACTGTCAAGTACCCCTTTTTTTCCCTTCAGTTTTTCTCCCAGAACTAATGTTTCTCAGCGTTGCATCCAGGATGGAACATAATGGTATAAAAAAAATCTTTTACAAAAAAGTTTCTGACACAACTATCAGGATTCCCCGGTTGCATTCAAGTTACTGAGTTCACATATGAAAAACTCAAAGATTTGTATGCCTTCGAACGCCGAGAGAAGGTCATCATTGCCGGCAAGGTATTTTCTTTCTTCCTATATGATAGGAATTGTTCCAAAACCTCCGCAAATAGGGAGAAATGACCACTTATTTGTGGAAACCAGAAGCTACTTCACCCCTTACAGACCCGTTTGTTCCCGCTCCCTCTTTCCTACCATTAACAACTACACAGGACTACCAAACGAGAAATACACCGCGGACCCACTGCTGTCCTTGATGATGATGATGTTGTCCAAACAACCACAACCACAACCAACTCCTCTGTGCTCAAACTATAAAAATTATTGTGTAATTAGCCATAACCTGTAACTTTTGATTTGTGAGAAACGTAATGTGTTTTGGTTGGAACGATGAGCGGATGTGATGTAACGAGTGGAGGGTGTGATAGATCAGAGCTCATTCGCGCCGAATAGTGCGTCTCTGATCTCTTCTGATGGGTGTTGGTTTGTTGGCCGACGCATTTATTTTTTTTTTTTTTTTCAACAAAAACCCAGTATCGTTTGTCAGTCACAAGTTCCTGCTGGTGTTTATATTTTGCCGTCTTTTGATGCTCCAATTGGTTAGTTTCCATTCTGATTCACGCCTTTTCACAATACACACAGATAAGTGGTGTGGAGTGATGTTCCTGAGACAGGGGCAGTTTTACCGAGGTGGAATATTCAAGTTCTGGATTTCTTTCCCTGGTACGTGAATGTCTTCTTCGCAACACTGCAGTAACCATTCAGTGTGTATCTCACATGAAACAATAAGATAATTTCCCGGAATCACCACCGCAGATACAGTTCATCAGCAAAGTGCATCACCCTCACGTGCATCCGGACACTGGTGTTGTAGACTTTGGTACAGAATTTGTGTGGAACAGAAGCTGCCAAGTCCACGAACTTTTTCCTGCAGTGAAGGCCATGCTTCAAACCCCTTTCAAGTC
>JAHLWZ010000418.1:19826-32197 GCA_020536535.1 Pelomyxa schiedti | reverse complement strand
TTATTGCACTTATTCATCAATTTCTGACTTGCTTCAATTTCTCCCTCCTTGCTTCACTCTCTGTGGCATGTTTAGCCTGTGTGTAACTGCTCTCATCCCTTTTTATTGTATTCATCAATTTATGACTTGCTTCAATTTCTCTCTTTGCTTCACTTTCACTCTCTGTGGCATATTTAGTATTGTGTAACTGCTCCCAACACTTTTTTATTGCGTTTAATCATCAATTTATGACTTGCTTCAATTTATCTCTCTTTGCTTCACTCTCTGTGGCATATTTAGTATGTGCGTAACTGCTCCCATCCCTTTTTTATTGTGTTTATTCATCAGTTTCTGACTTGCTTCAATTTCTCTGAAACACTTTCTCTCATTTTTCTACCTATTGTTGGACAATTGGATCCTTAGGGAGTAAGTACTCCCTGGCTTTTTTTTTATTCTAACTTTCCGCGATTTTTATGATATTTTGCACTGCTGCAGATTGTATGAAATCCACTCCTTGAATATTTCCTGTGCTTACCTTCTTATTTTTCAGGAAGTACAACATTTTTTTCTTGTTCTTGTTGTGTTACTCATATATCTTTTGGGGGTCTCTCTTTCAAATTGAAAGGGTGATGTACGCCCACCCCTCCCAATGTCCTTTGTTTTCTTTCCTTTATTTGATGCTTGACACAAAACTTAATTTTCGTCTCCCTCTCTCCCTCTCAGACCGCGCTTCATCTTGCTTGCAGAAAAGGAAACGTTGCAATTGTGAAGCAACTTCTGTCTTGTGTGGGTACTGGCACTCACATCAAGGTCCCCCCCCCCTTTTGTTTGATTGATATGTTGTAATTTTCCTATCGGAACAGAACAAGGAGGGAAAAACAGCACTTGAGTGCTCGAAAAATGATCAAGTGCATCAAGCGTTCCAAGCCGTGTGTCCAGCCACAACATCAGCAACAACACAGGCAGTTGCCACTCTCAAAACAGCCCCACAACAACAGCCATATCCGATACCACCCTCTGCTCCAAACAGGCCATCACGATCTTCATCCGCCCCACCAAAACCACAACCACAACCGACTGCAACTGTGGGGGCAACAGCAAGACCAACGACAACAACAATGGGAACCAGCAACAACATCAGGAAACAAGAGAGAGACTGCTGGGAAATCGAGGCAAAGCAGCTGAAGAGTGCAGTGAAAAACCCCTTCCCCATCAAATGAAAATTGTTGCCAATAACGCACTTTTGTGTTCAAAAGATGAGATCACGAAACTGAAGGGAAGAATCACACAATTGGAGGAAGAAAACACAAAGAACCTGAATCTTCTCCATGAAGAAAGAAAACAACATGCGTCCGCTCAACAAAGAATTGAAGAAATGAAACGAATCTATGAAGAAAGAGAAAGAGACAACCAACAAAGATTTCGTGAGCTTCAACAACAATGTGTTTGTGCTCCCCTTTCCTCCTTCCTTCTCCTTTCAGCTCTTCTTTTTTTGCGTTTCTCATCATCTTCTCATTCGTGTTGTGCACATCATCAAGGGAAACATAATTCAGAGGTGTGTGTGTGTGTGTTTTGTTGTTTAACGACATGCATCCACACACAGATGGAGCTCCAAAGGTTGCAAGAAAAAGCCGTGTCCGACATGACTGCAAAGAACAAGGGTTTGAACACACCTTCCTCCAGTTGAGCTCATCATCGGCTCCCTCCTCGTTGAGGTTTTTCCAAAAACAGAACTCATGGAACTGGAGGCACACATAACAACATTGGAGGAAGAAAGTGCAAAGAACCTGAAAATGTTTTGTGATGAGAGAGAGTCTGACCAACAAAGATTTTGTGATCTCCAACACTGTTTGTGCTTGCTGCCCACTCAAAACACACTCCATCCCCTCCTTTTTTTTTCTCATGCATGCAGCGTATAATAACATAGTACCACACCGACTCAATTCTAATTCTGTCAATACAGACACAAATCATGTGATGTCACATGTTGAACAAGGAGAAGGCATGTGGCGCAACATTCTCCTCCCTGAAAACAATAATACCAACAACACCTGCAAGCGATCGCAACTCAGGATCGCATTTGAGGATCTTCACTCTTTCGATGAAATCGTGTGTGGATACTGTCCCCTGCAAATGGTGCTTTCCTTCCTTTCTTTTCTTGTGAAGCCTTCCCCCCCTTTCTTCCTTTCTTTTTCTTTCTCTGTTGTTTGGCGATGTTTCTTCTAACTGCTTGTTTTGTTCAAAAAAAAGATTGTGAAGCTTATTGTTTCAAGGAAGTTTGGAGTTGAACCAACACAACAAGTGATTTTCACCGTCGGTTCTGAAAACAACAACTCTGAGGAACTGCTGTTGACCGATTCATCCATCGCCTTGGATGACATTCAACAACGACAACAAAACAGTGGCAGCAGCAGAAACGGAGTTGTTGTTCAAATCAAGGTTCGAATCAAATCAAGCGTGTCAATCCAAGAGAAAGACCTGAAAGTTGTTTCCACACTTGGAGTAGGATCGTATGGAACTGTCTTCAAGTGCACCTTCCATGATGATCACAACGCAATGACCACTTCCTCCTCATCATCGTCATCCTCATCGGAAAGAACACCAACGTTTGTGGCAATCAAAGCACTTCACGAAGCCATCAAGTCTGAGTTCAACATCACGAGGTTTCAGCAGGAAGCTCTAGTGTGTGAGACGGGGGAGTTCCGTCTCCGATAATCTTGCGTTCTTAAAATTCACGAACCAGGTTTCGTCAAGCTTGAGGCACCCAAACATTGTGAGATGCCTTGGAACGTGCGTCACGAGCACAGGGTCACTCTGGATCGTGTCTGAACTCATGGAAATGAGTCTCAGGCAGCTCCTTCATCATGTTCGTTTTTTGGCTCCCTCTTTCCTCCCCCACTTATTTTTGGTTGGACTCCCTCAAATTGTAAATACGAATATACCAACCACACAATTATTAGAAAGATTTGACATTCATGGAAGTTGTGGCAGTTTCTTCTGGAATTGCCAAAGGAATGACTGCACTTCACAGGTTTCATTCAGTTTTTCTTGCCACTCTTTTTAAAAATAATATATATCATTTATGTTGATCGGCTTAAAACCAATACAAAAAAAAAACACAGGAGGAACTACATGCACCGGGACTTGAGCAGCAACAATGTTCTCCTCGATTCTTGTGGAACTCCAAAAATAACTGACTTTGGTAATTTCTGCAATTGACACAGACACGCACACACATGCCAACACAATCAACTCTCTCAATCCCAACTGAAAATGAAGGAGTATCAAGAGCCCTCCAGCAGCACCAAATCGGCGGCGGGAGCAAACCAGCTCCTCCAATTGGGAGTTTCACAAACGGGGCCGGAACACCAATTTACTTGCCACCGCAGATGCACACTGGGCACTATGGGATTCAAGGTATTATTTTGGATTGTGTTGTGTTCATCCCGTTGATTTAATTTTCACTCAACACCAATTAATTCCGCACCACACACATGAACAAACATTCAAAAGGAGACATGTGGGAGTTTGCAGTTTTGTTGAGTGAACTCCTTCAAGGCGAAGTTCCATCAGTGAAGATGCCCAAGTCCGGTGCCCAAGTGACAGAATATATGAGGGTCCAGCGGGAATCACTCTCAGCCCCAGAAATTGCCGGTTGACAACAATAAAAGCCAAAAAACTCTCTGCGTCACGTCACCTAACACGCACACACAGAAGTGGACCGGATTTGTGATGACGTTGGAGATTATCCCGTTGTGGAGTGCCTCAGCCGGAAGATTGCAATCATTTCCGCGTTGCGTTCTGAGCCCAAGATGAACAGCAACGTGCACCGCGCGTGCGTTGGTCTGTTCTCTCTCGTTGTCGAATCCTGCCTCTCGATCCTCGGTTCGTTTTTCCTTCCCCGTTCCGTCCCTCCTTGCCACTCACACCGACTCCCACAAACACACGCAACCCACACACAGAAATCGATCGGCCGTCATTCTCGGCAATTGACAAAGTGTTGATGACGTGTGCCGAGATGGTGTTCACAAATTCCAGACGACCTGATCTAACCAACACCCACAACAACACTCCCACAAGTGAGGACAACGACGACGTTACTGGACACATCAGCAGGTGCCTCGCCAACATCGCAGCGGCAGCGTTCCCTGGCCACAGCAATCGCACAGAACCAACCACTGCCACGTCTTCCTCTTGACCCCCACCACGTGACCGAGCAGCACTCCCGACACCAATTAACAGACACTCCTTCCTTTTCATCTACCAACACCGCCAGGGGAACGTGTAGCTACTTCCAAACAGGCATTGTGACCTATGCTGTCTGATCAAAAACAATGAGACAAATTTTACCCTACTCAAAGACATTTATTATTCCTTCATGGACTTAACTGTCAGGAATCAAGGAAAGCAGAAAGGATGACCTTGGTGTGGCTTGGTCAACTCAGTCCCACATATCTCATAAACTTAACAGACACAAGTTTGGAATTGGAAACTCTGAAAAATCATCGTCCGGGACACAGAGTACCTCCAAATCAAATTGTCAGGGATCACCTGAGAAGGCCTAAGGACTGTGATTGGTTGAGTTGTAAAGAATCCTTGCTTGGTTGGCAGCACAAGTACATAAAAACCAAAAGCACTTATGTGTCCACTTGCCATGCCCATGACGGATTCCATACAAACTCGGAAATCTAGGGTTAAGTGTAACTTCATAGAAGTTGAAAGAAAGAGAGTACTTGTCTACTACATCCACATTGTGGTAGTGTGAACGGTACTCATGTACAATTGCTGGCAGGTATTCCACTCCCTTTCCTTAAATGGCTTGCAGTTTCCACAAACACCTGGTTTTATCCACCGCACATAGGGATTGCTTTTATCTGGTTTTTTTTGGTATTAGAAACAAATGTGTGTCCCTGCCCATACCATAATCTCTGCCTTTGAACGCAGTAACATGGGGATGTGGTACTGGGACAAAACAGCCAGCAGACATAATTTGACAGAAAATTGACTAAACAATTGTCTTGGTACATCAGGGCTGTGACTGAAAAGTCTTTCATCATAGCAAAACTGAAAATGGTGTTAAAATAAGAAAAACAAATTAGTAAAGTTACTGGTACTCGCATTTCAACCAGTCATCAGTTGGCGTGCTGATAATGCTCTTAAACACCTTATGTACAATTGATAAATTAAAAAAAAAAAAAAAAACCATAGCATTCCGGCACTTGTCTGCAAGTCACCAGAAACTCTATTCCACAAGTGTGAAGCTGCTGTATCAAAGCAGCTGTAGGAAACCCCCGATCCATTGTAAGGCGGGTTGATTGTGGGTAATGCAACGCACTGAGTAAGGACAAAACAGTTTTTTGTGTTGCAGACAGGTTTTTCTGTTGAAACATGTTATAAATAAAATGAAAATAGTAATGAGATGCACATTCTCCAAGTGTAATTTTCGAAAAATTGGAGCCTTCAAAGTAAGGTTTGCATCCAAATCACCTTGTCAAAAGGTAAGTATTAGAAAAGAAATCAAATCACAGTACCATAAGAATTAGCGGCATCATAGACAATGAATTTAACAATAGCACTGTATTCATCCGCTAACATAAAAATTTTTACTCCAGTGCCTTTAGGTTTATTTTTCACATAAACCCGGAAATTAAGTAGGCCTTTAAAAGGGACAATAGCTTCATCTATTGTTACATTACGCCCTTTTAAATGTCAGACACACAAGTATTTATTTGAGTATACATACCCGGGTGCCACAAAGATGTAAATTTGTTATTGAAGTGCTCAATTAAGAATCGTATACTCCGCAGTCTATCACTTGGGTTATCATCTGGATTTGAGAAGTGTAACATTTGATTCATCAAGAAAAATCTGAAAATGACATGAACTTGGTTGTACTGATGAAGTACGCACCTGTTTTGTTCGAACAGTGCTTTAACCCAACTGTGGGCACAAGTAGGCACCCAATGGTCCTCCCAAGCACTTTCCCTGTGCAAGCCAGCTTGAAGAAATTAAATTAAATACCTGATAGTTTCGGAAGTAACTTGCTGGAAAAATGCATCATCAAAGAACTCTCTCCACATGTCATAGCATAAAAGACCTTCTTCATAGAGTGAGTACAATCGAAAAATGAGGAACAGAACGATATAACAGAACAGCAAAACAATAAAAAGAACAACAATAACAATAATATCAACCTTTGTACTGTTGAACTGGCCCAGAGACATGATTGTTAGGACGTGGTGATAAAAATCACCACTCCACAAAGCGCTGTTGGTGCACCAATCCACTAGTAGCTCTGCCAATTTGTGTTTTTTTTTTTTTTTTTTTTTTGGATTTGTGATGCTTCGAGTGCAGCTTATAAGGCCACAAATGGACACGGACAACGTCTGGCCCAGCAGAAACTTTCCGCGACGGATGCGTCCGCGTAGTTTCTTAGCAGATGCGGACACGGAAAACGTCTCACCCAAAGGACAGTTTCATTGCTATACTGGTGTTTCTCTACCATGTTGCCGTCAAAGTGCCGTTGTTTGATTGTTGTGTCTTGCACACAATACGAGGAAAAGGATTTTTTTTTTTGTCAAGTGACACAGAAGCTTCTGTTGTTTCAACAAACTTCGAAGTCGTGAAATGCCTCTCCTATGGTGACAAAGGTTATTTATTAGCACTCATACACCAAAACATACTTTAGAAACAAAATGGAACCGTCATCCCCGTCGTTTTTTAAAAATATTGAAAGTTACACTATTCACGCGACGTGACGACAGGAATCGTTTATGAGGCGAAGTGCGTTGCAGAGGAGCACCCTGAGCTATTCAGGGACCAGTCGTATGTCCTCAAGGCTATTTTGAATTATGGTATTACAGCAAGTGTGAAGAATGCCTTTGAGGTAACGTGCACATCCTTCCTGCCTGAGACGTAACTCAATTGACATTACTTTTTTGTTGTTGTCTTCTCCTCCTGTAACAGAATGAATACGTTGTGTCCTCCACGTTGGAACCACATCCAAATGTAAACCGGTACTTCTGTCACTTCAGAGACCGCATCCCAGAAGAGTTTTATGACTACCTCCCACCAGCGGCCAAGGGCATGGCCTTTGACCCAGTTCAGAAGAGGATGCGTGTGTGTGTGTGGGTTGTGTTCGAGCATCACTCTGAGACATTGGAACACTTCCTGAAGCACATGAAAAACATTGCTCCTCCCCGTGCAACGACCACACCGTGGCCCATTGTTCACAAGTATTCAAGGGATATCTGTGCTGCTCTTGTTCATCTTTTCGTGAATCAAACCATTCACTTTGACATCAAACTGGACAACATCGTTGTTTCTTCTGTGTGTGCTGTTCCCACCCAGCCCTCTCTTTTGTTCACTCAAAATACTCATCCAAATGCAATTTAATCAACAGAACAAAGAACAAGTGATTTTGATTGGCCTTGGTCGTGCAACAAAGTTTCTCAGAACCAGCAATACAAGAAGACCATTTGAGATGGAAACAAGGTCTCTCATTTCGGTGAGAGGAAATACAAGTCACAGAGCACCGGAGGTCATCAATGGAATTGCAGGATACAGGCAGAACCCTGATCACTCTTCAACATTGTGTTGTGACAAGGTATTTTGGATTTAATCATGTGAAACTTCGTCCATCTCTCACAAACAACAAAAACACAGCAACCATCATTTGAACTTGGGTGCATCCTGTTTGAGCTTGCCATGTGCGGAAAGCACCCACTTCCAGGATACCCTGATGATTATGGCCCAAGCAGAAAGGTCACATTCTTATTTGAGAGTGAGGAGCTTTTCCCCATGAAGCCACCACAGTTCCCAAAGGAGTTCTGTGACCTCGTTCGCTCATTGTTGCAATGTGACCCTGATAAGAGAATGCCCTTACTTGATGCATTTGAGGTTCTGTTGAACATTGAGTCACCAAGCCCTTCTGAACTCCTCTCTTTTTACTCTTGTGTTATTCCTCTGACAAACGATGCAGGTTGTAAGAATAAGGGTGGAGTATCTTTCACTTACACTCCAATTTCAGTTACATTGACAAGCAAGGCAACATGTCAGATTCTTTGTGGTTCCTCCACGGAAGACAGTGTTGACACCCTCCACCAAGCACTTGATGTTGACCCCGTGTTTTCACCTGCTTTGTTGCTTTTGCATTATCTCTCTTTTTGCAACCAGCATACAACAGACAGTCGTCATCAACAAGCAGTTGAAGTTGCATCACTGAGAGGCAAGACCGCATCCTTCACAGCCACAGACGTGGAATTTACAAGAGCCATCATCAACAAGAAACATAGAAACACACTCCCGGAATTGGTTTTGACGGCACTCTGGACAAGGCACATTTCAGGTGATACTGAAAGTTTCCACAACACTGCCTTGTTGCTTTTGAAAAAGAGCCCAACGACAATTGCAGCAATACAACAAGAACCAGTTACACCAGCCTCCATTTTTATGAGGAATGTGATTTACACACGAAACGAGATGATGATGGAAGCACTTTTGGAGTTGCAAGTGGGAAACATTGACTCTGCCCTTGCTCTTGTTGCCAACGCATTCTCCCTGTTTGAATCTGAGATGATCATCAATACCTCGGGTGTGTTCCTACCTACATTTTTGTTTTTGTCCAACAAAACACAAATGTTAATAAAATACCACCACAGATCATGACTATTATTACCTCCCTGGTCTGTTGTTCCTTGTTTGCGTACGTTATGTCATCAATGACCACGTGTCACTTCATCAGCACATTCCCACGTGCCTGTGGCTGGCTTTCTCTCGTGCTCTCTCCTTCTCACCAGAGGAAATGAGAATGCATTGCATGCATGTGTTGAATGAAACAAACAACAAAGAAGAGTACATTGTTTCTGAATGGGCTGACCTTGTGTCAACAGCATCACTGAGATTCAACATTCATCATCAACAGTCATCATCCACAACATCTTCAGCAGAACAGTCGTTGTCTTGCATGTACTTTCTTGCCGTGTGGAGTATGTTCTGCTACTCTTCATCCACAGACAACCACCAAGAAGGTTCATCAGCAGGCCACCTTTTAGCCGAAATCATGGCACAAGCAGCAGCGTCGCCATGCAGTGTTCCCAGTGGAAAACCCATTGCGATCACTTGTTCTGTTGGTCCAATTGACTGGGGTTCCTCCTCTGTCACATCTCTGGGCCTCTGCCATGAGTTTGGTGTTGGAGGTGTTGACAAGGACATTCACAAGGCAGTGCCACTGTACCAGAGGGCTGCTGATGCTGGTGATGCCAGGGCAATGTGCAACCATGCTGTGTGTTTTTACAAAGGCAATGGTGTTGAGAAGGACGTTCACAAGGCAGTGACGCTGTCCCTGAGGGCTGCTGATGCTGGTAATGCCACCGCAATGTGCAACCTTGGTGTGTGTTTTTACAAAGGCAATGGCGTCGAGAAGGACATTCACAAGGCAGTCACACTGTACCAGAGGGCTGCTGATGTGGGTAATGCCAGGGCAATGACTGGCCTTGGTTGCTGTTATTTCAAAGGCAAGGGTGTTGAGAAGGACATCAGCAAGGCAGTTACACTGATTCAGAGGGCTGCTGATGCTGGCTATCCTGCAGCAATGAACAGCATTGCATGGCGTTACTTCAAAGGCTCCGATGGTATTGGCAAAGACATTGACAAGGCAATTGGATTGTGGCATCGGGCAGCTGACCTGGGTGATGCTCGTGCCATTGGCCAACTGCAAGCTCTCCGGTTGGGGCTCTGCTGGTAAACTTAAGAGACAAAAAACGAAAGAAAACGATTCAACACAACAAACCAAGCATTTTTTTGGGTGCACGACGACGAGGCACCACATCGGAGCACAAACCCAAAGATTTGATGGCATTTTTGATGGTTCCACATTTCCGTGGGGGATGGTGTTGGTACACACAACAGTTTTTGATTTGTGTTGCATGGGTTGTTGAGTGGTGTTGTGTCGGTGTTCCCTGCCCTGTGGTCATTCATCCCTGAGACGGTAATTACCACGCTATTTTTCTGTGTTTGGTGGTGATGACGAGTGTTGGTCGTTTTTGGCGCACCGTTGTGCGTGTTGTGTTTTTTCGTTTTTGTTGTTTTGTGGTGCTGCACGACAACGACGAGTGCCAACACCAAGGGAGGACACAATGAGATATTTTAATAATTTTTCGCATCGTATCGTCCCGAAGGACTTTCTCCATTCCGAAGGAAATGCATAATAGTTGGCAAAAACAAGTAAAGCAATTCCACTGGAAGAGCTGGTTTGTTTTTTACAAAGAGGGATCAAGGGGAAAAGAAAAGGAATCCTGGGCTGTAATTGTGATGTGAAATCTTCCACAGGATGGAGGAAGGCAGTGCAGGTTGAGCATCCGATCACACTCCGTTTCCATTGAATACAGGTATTCTGTGGTGAGCTCAAAATAATCGGATTCCAGCACCTCTTCTTCATTATTGTTGTCCCCTTCAGCAGCGGTGGTAATCACTACTTCGAAATGCTTGGGTTGTGCAAAGAGCCTCTTCGCGGCCAGACAAATTCGTAAACAAATAGTCTCTTCAGGTGATGAAACTAGGAACTGAAAGTCACCAGTGGGAGTTTCCAAGGTATCACCGTCAACAAGCTTCCATCGGTATTTGCCCCCGTCATGTTTTTGTTTCCTCTGCACATCAGTGGAAAGTGCGATAGAGTCCGTCCTGGTTACTGTATTATATCCATTCATTACAATTAGTACAAGAATTGACTGATAGGTACAAAAACCTTCACAAACAGCTTTCCAAAATTGAAAGCACACAGCACGAACTGCAATAAGAGAGGTTGGGTTCAAATACTGCAGGATATGCACCAAAACGGGAATAGGCAGGTCAACGATGTGAGTACCTTTGTTGATTTAAGTTGGAGGGTAAAAAAAAATTATTATTACACACCCTGAACAAGAAAAATGTAACGAGAAACGGCACCAAAAGCGGTCTCAAACACCTTGCGAACACGTACTTTTGGGTAAAGGAGCTTCATTTCATTACCCCACAAAAGAAATTGGGAATGAATGATACCCTTTGCTTTCCCTTGAAGTCCGCCGTGTTGAGTGTCTTTAGTTGTGCCAATGAACTCTGTGATTTGTCAGATCCAGAAAGATCAAGAAGGCAGCACACACTGTCATATTTCTCTGTGCTTCGGCTTTCAACATGGCAACATTTTGGGCAACTTCCCTCTGCAAAAAAGATTGCAGTTCATCAAAGGACTGTTCAATCTCGACGGTGACTTCCCTTTTGCTCTTTAACTGGTGATTAGAAAAAAAAAAAAAAAAAAGGAGCTTGGTAATCACACATACATCTTCAGCCTGAGACGCCAGTGTATCCAAGTACGCGACAGCATCCGAGATTGTTGCCCTTACCTCGGTGTCATGGCGGTGAATGCTGTGCACAGTACAACTCTCGTCGTCGTCGTTCTTTGATCCACTGCTGGCGGCGGAGGCGGCCGTTGTAGTCGTCGTCGTAGTCTTCTTCTTCGCTTCACGTGCCGCGTCGTCGTCGGTGGAAGTGACTGCGTCGTCGCCGTCACCCGCACCGCCCCCCCCGGCACGTCCATCGGCGCCGTTGAGGTCACCTTGATTATGATTTTGCTCCTCCACCACCACGACGACACGCGGGCGCTTTGGTGCTGGCTCCGTGGGAACACCCGACACATCCGCGTACCCTTGGCGAGCCTGCTGCATCCTATCTATTTATTTTCGTGAAAAACTGCGCTCGCGCCAAGTTGGAAGCTTGTTGCAATCAACTTTTGGATTTAGTTGTACTGACTGGTGGTCCCAGGAGGCAGGAGAATGAGGCATAATCACTGAAGCGTGGCTCGATCAGCACTCCAGTGATCATTCGTGATAATGTACTAATTTTTTTCTTCCTTTGTAGTGATGGGTCGCAACGGTAGGAGCAACGACAAACCACCACATCGTGGTGGCGATGGTGGTGCCGACAGTGGCGACCCTGACAACCATCACTACCACGACGGGGACGACGCCGCCTCGTCAACACCAGTGCCTCCCAGAAAAAACCCCGAAATCAACAACAACAGTAACAACAACAACAATAGACCGACGCAACCATCACAACAACGCCAACAGCTGACGCCTGCAAAAAAAGGGAGAACGACGTCATACACTTCTACGTCCTCGTCCTCGTCCTCGTCGTCTTTGGATGGAACAATAACAACACAACAACTAGCACCCACCAACCAAATGACTGGAGCCACCACCTCCACAGCAATGGTGCAAGAGTGGAACCCCCCTGTTATGCCTGCACCAGCAGCTGAATCTTTGGGCACGGAAGCGGTAATACAGCAACCTCAGCAGAAGGCGGAGCGGCACTTGTCGGCTGCTGTTTCGCTGAGTGCGCGGGAGCAGTTCGTTTCG
>JAHLWZ010000417.1:1767-79225 GCA_020536535.1 Pelomyxa schiedti | reverse complement strand
GCAAGAGTTGAATGGCGTAGTGAGGTTTTGCGTGTGTTGTGCCTGTGCTTCGGGGGTTCGTTTTCGGACTTCATTGCCACTAACCGGCACCACGATTTCGCTCGGAGTTTTTTCTGAGAACTGATGACCGATGGGTCTGAGGGCCTTGTCCTGCGCACCGACGCCTGGAAAATGTGGGGAAACACTTTTTTAACCTGTTTAACACTCTGTGGGACCTCTGGTTGGAGTTTTTGCCTGCAGGATGCAAAGTGTAAAATGACCGCCCCGGGGCGGTCATTTTACACAGGAAATGATAGGTGACCGCCCTAAATTACAGCATGTGGTTTTTCCTCTATGTAAAATGACCGCCCCTGGGCTCCAGATATGCGCTGGAACAAACAACACCCACAAACTAAAAACACAATGCAGTACTAATAGTAGATACCACACCCAATCAGTAGTACAGCTGCTCTTGTGTACCTGCCATTGTGGTGGTGCTGTGTAAGCAAATAAATTGTGGGTTCCTCCAGTGAAAGTGGTGCAGACAAGGATTTGTGTGCGGCCGCTCTTTTTTCCACTAACAGTTCGAACTCTTGTGTCATGTCGCTTGGTGTAGCGGCCGACACCACGACGACCGTCGCCACACACGAGGCCGCCGGCCGTAGCGACCCTATGCGCCGCGTGCTCGCTCTGTCCCGCCTATTATGGGACGCCGTCGTGTCCCCGGGGTGGTTGGGGCCCCACGACCCCCCGGGCACCGCGACCACCACGTCCGCGCTGCTCAAGTGCAGCCTCACGCCCCCCAACGCGCCGCTCTTCAGCCTCGCCGAGGCCCTCTTCCCCCTCGTCGCCCGCGCCTGCCGCCGCGCCGTCGCCGCGTGCCGCCTGCGCCACAAGTCGACCTACAACGCGATCGCCGACGCCGCCGCGGCCGGCAGCCCCGCGTGCGTCGCGTGGCTCGTGGCCCACAAGCGGAGGAGCCTTCCTGCCAAGGAAGTCGTCGCGGTGCTGAGGGGCCTGTGCCTCGCTGGGCAGCTCGGCGCCGCGCAGAAGTTGGTGGGCACGCCCGCGGGCGCCGGCACTCTGCCTAAATTATGGGACGGGAGGAGTGTTGCTGGGTGGGGGAGTGAGTGCATTGTGAGGCCAAATGCAGGAATTTATGCTACTACGGCTGCTGCTATTATTACTGCTTCTGAGAGCGAAAGGGGCATTAAAAGGGATTCTTGTGAGGATACTAGTGTGGTGGAAGTGTTGCAGAGTGAAGGGTTGGTGAATGAGGTGTGCGGGGTGGGTGGTGTTGATGTGGTGAAGTGGTTGGTTTCGCTGATAGGCATCGGGAAAGAGAACGCCAGGTGGATGCTTCGTGATCCACTGTGGATAGCGCTGAGAAAAGGCCACCTGGACATCGCCGGGTGGATGTTGTTCGATGGACTTGACTTAGTAAATACACTATCACTATCCACCCTGGAATCACTGACTGAGAGTTGCGCAATAGGGAGACACCCTGAAAATTTGAAGTGGTGCCTGGAGAAGTTTCCACAAGGAGTTAGGCCAAGTGTCTTTGTATTTATTTTAGGGAATAAGCATAGCTCTCTTGAATTGTGCCAGTGGTTGGCGGGAGAGTGGCAAATAGACATGATTAAACAAGAGTACAATTTACTGGCAATCAAAAACCCTGATATCGCCATGTGGCTTTTGGAGAATCTTGAAGAAAGTGAAAAAACACTTGAGAAGTTGGTTGGACACATTGGCAATGTTTCATTAGCCGAGTGGCTCATTCGAGAGAAGCACTTCACACCAACGCTGTCAACGCTCTTTACAACCTGTTCCATGAAGACAGGCGGTTCCACACTTTCAAGGTGGCTATCCACAAGGCTGACACTCTCCCAGTCTGACTTACTGAACACCCTGCAGAGGGCGCTCCAATGGAGTAATAGAGAAGTTGCAGATTGGCTGGAAGACACCTTCCATTTGATGGATGTTGTTAACTCTGACCCTGAGCTTGCAAGTTCCACTTTGGTAGAAATAAGTAAGACTGGGGATGACTGTGATGACGTAGTGCGGGGATTGAAGTGGTTCATTGATCGCCTCTCTAAACCTCGTGAAATAAGTGCAACCTCCGTGCAGAAAGCGATTTCACAAATTTCAGAGGGATGCTGGGATTGGGGCTCTGTTTTATTACTACTGGAGACATTCCCGCAATTTGAGTTAACTCCACCCATTGAAGAGGCACTTTTGCAGGACCTCTGGAATACTGTTCTTAAAGCCGATGTAATCACAATCCAACACTTTGTTGAGATTTTCCCAACTACCTTGCTGTCGTTGCTGACCCAAGATTTTGTATCTACGTGTTTGACATCTTCTGAATGCAGGACATTCTCAAGCAAGGTTGTGAAGTGGGTGATAGGTCACTTCCATCTCGATTCAATTCACATCAAAGCAAACCACAGTTTCCTTCTGTGCAATTTACTTTCCATGAGGAAGAACCAGTGTGCCGAGTGGCTTCTGGAATCATTTAGCATTACACTTGAAGACGTGTGTAGAATTCGCACAACATTCACATCTGTTTCTAACCAAAGCCCAGATTATCGACATGGTCTTAAATTGGTACAGTGATGAAGTCAGTTCCAACTCCTCGAATTCCTTCCACTCTCTGGACGTGCAAGCATGGAAGATGATCGTCAAGCGATTCCCAACTATCAACTCCCAGATCATCCGTGATCACTTGATGTACATTGTGGTTCTGTCCCCATTCCATGCCATTTTCACAATGGACAAGTTCGGCATCACACTGGATGATATTCGTATGACCAGTACCCTGAGTTGGTTCCCTGATACTCAAATATGGCTTCAAATGGCTTGAAATGTGGCTGCCTTGCTTAATAAGTTTCAGAATTTTCAATACCTTCAAAGTTCATCGTCCACACTGCAACAAAAAATAAATAGTGAAAAATGTTGCTTTACAAATTCTGGGTTAACCTGGAGCATCTCTCGAGAGCACCAGTTTGGCTTCTCCGAAACAGATCCGAAATAAAAAAGAGGAAAAAAAAATGACAACGTGGGCACCTCGTTGTTCGCGGCCACCACTTTTAACGATGAGATGATAACAAAAAAAAAACAAAAAAGAAAAACAACACAACAACCAAGCAACGAACAAACTTTTTTAAAACAAGAAAACAAACAACAATGGGATCAGTGTTTGCCAAGTTGTTTTCAGGACTGGGGAGGAAGGACATGAGGATTCTGATGGTTGGGCTCGACGCAGCCGGCAAAACCACCATCCTGTACAAACTCAAACTGGGCGAAATCGTGACCACCATCCCAACAATCGGGTTCAACGTCGAGACCGTCGAATACAAGAACATCAACTTCACTGTGTGGGATGTTGGTGGTCAGGACAAAATCAGGCCACTCTGGAGACATGTGTGTCATCTCCTCTCCAATAAATGTATCCAATTCAATTGGGTCCTGCCTCTTATTAACATCTCTCTAATTAATTATAAGTGACATTTTTATGGATGTTTCGTACTGACCACACTTCCACAGTATTTCCAGAACACACAAGGACTGATCTTCGTCGTTGACTCGAACGACCGAGAAAGGATTTCGGAGGCACACGACGAACTCCAGAAAATGCTGAACGAGGACGAGCTGAGGGAGGCAGTCGTTCTTGTGTTTGCCAACAAACAAGACCTGCCAAACGCGATGACAGTCTCGGAGCTGACAGACAAGCTTGGGATGCACACTCTGAGGAACAGGAAGTGGTTCATTCAGGCCACATGCGCAACTTCAGGTGATGGGCTCTATGAGGGCCTCGACTGGTTGTCTCACAACCTCGGCCGCTCTTGATTGAAGGAATGAGACTGGGAGTGCATTTGTTCCCATTCCCATTCCCACTCACGCGATGTCACTTGTTCTCACTTGTGTGGGAACAATATGTATTAAAAAAAAAGTAGTTTTGTTTATTCCTTGGAACAAGTTCGATACCACACACAGCGTTTTACACACTTCACCTTTTGTCCTCCACACTTACCACTGGAGGGTCGAACAACACCAGGGGTGATACTGTTGGCTCCTGATCTCCCAAACACTTTGTGCTTTAAATAATAAGTGCCAAGAACAAAAAAAAAGCTTCTTTTAGTTGTTTTCCAGCTACCCACAATGTAATTTTCATTTCTTCAAAACTTGAACTTCTTCTTGGACTTTTCCTTCTCAGGTGCTTTGTCACCCTTCTTGCCCTTTGTTGATTCTGTGCCCTCCGGGAGTGGTGTCTCTGCCTTCTTGTGCCTGGTGGAGTCCGCTCCTTGTGTGGTGATCCCAGACTGTGTTGACAACGAGCCTGATGGCTCCTCAGTGTGTGGGCGCACAGAAGCCTCGTCGAACTTCTTCTTGGAGAATCCTGCATCCCCGAGTTGTTCTACTTCTGATGGCTGAAGAGTAACTGACACTTCCGTTGGTCCACTTTTAGCCGTTTCCATTTTGCGGAGTGCATCGAGGGTGGCGGCCGTTAGCGGTGCTGTAGGTGTTGTTGAGGATGAAGCGGTGGTTGTTGCAGCTGGCACTGGTCCAGGTAACTTATACTTGTGTGTCGAACCCATGATGGAGGCTCCAATTTTGGACGATTGTTGCTCCAGGACATGGTAAAGTGGTTTTTCCTCCTCCCTGTTGCGTTGAGTGAGGAAAGAAATGAGTAAAGGAAAGCTAACAAAGTTCCAAGAGACTTCTTCAGGTTTATGCTGTCAGGAGTTTCAAGGCCCTGGGTAACACTAGCAATTCCGGATTGTTCTTCTTCAGGCTTTGGAAGGTCAGTTGCTATATCCATTTTGTCTTCATCTCCTGTTTACTTGTTACAAAGGGTTCTTTTTTGATCCCTGAAAGAATGGGTAAACACCCATTCGGAAAAAATGGAGAGAGGACACGGGTCACATTGTAAAAGCTCACCTTCTTCTGGCTTTTCTTCTTCCTCCGCTTCTTCATCTTCAGAATCTGCCTCTTCTTCCTCAAAATCACCCCAATGTGTTCTGTCAACTGGGACCTGTTGCTCAATGATGTTCTTTGTAGTCGTACCAAATACATCTCCATAAAGGGGTTTTCCAGTCTGTTTAGTGGTGAAAAGAGGAGTTGTTTGGGTCTCCAAACCTCATCAGACGGAGGTTTCCCCCAGCCTCCAGGATGGAAACCGTACTGTGCACCATCTGGGATGGGGTGGTTGAGCCCAGGAATTTTCAAATTGGGATAGGATGGAGGAGGCCCATATCGTTGTTGGTTGATAAGCCAAGGTGGGGGTGCACCCTCCGGCATACCAAGAGCTTTCTATGGGCGAGTTAGAATGGCGAAGAAAGAAAGCGGAATCAACCTTAAGATCATCTGACAACTCTCCTGGTCTCTTTTCCTTTAAGGAAACTTCAAACTCTTTCCCTTCATAGTATACATCACCGTGAATTGTGAGCTTGGGTTTTGTCTGGAACCTGAAGAACGCATCATGCAAGACTTGATAGTCAATATCAATTGCACCCATCTTTGGTTGCATTCGTTCTCGTTGCTTCTGTTTTAGGCGTTTTTGATCCTCCTTTTCTTGGTGAGCCTGTCGTATTCTTTGGATACCCGTGGCCTCAATGAACTCTAGAATTTCGAGGGAGCTGAAGGAAAACTAAAAGTTGAAAATTACCAGGAAGTTTGAATGGAGGCTTCTCAATGCCACGCTTTCCTTGAAGGTACTTGCGCTTCTGACACCAATGTCGAGGAACAGGTACCGTGTTACGGTATGACTTGAGGTACACAAGGAAACCAGGATCTGCCGAATTCACATCGTGTATCTGTAGGGGTACTCAGTGCAGAGTTAGAATCTTTGCAAACTAACCTCAACAACATCTGGGCGTTTTACAAGCTGCTTCAGTACTGCGACACTTAGACGTTTTGTCCTTTTCCGCTCTTTTTTGGACAATTTTTTTTTCTCAGGTATCTCAGTGGCTGACAAGTGTAAAGGTTTTTTCTTGAGAAGAAGTATACACACGCTGGGTCTCAGTTGATTGTTGGTTATCCATTTGCTCATCTTGCTGTTGATCTGCTTCCTAAGATGAGAGTAAGGGCAGTGTAGGAAAGCAAACCCCCAGAAAAAGAGGAGGGAAAAAAAGTGAAATGGTGAAAAGTGTTAGGGAATGTACACTTCAATTTCTAGAGAAGTATAAGGAAGAATGTTTAAGTGTGCTTATTTATTGTAAATGGTATCAACTTGGGAGCCAGACTCTCCACTGAATCGAGAAAATATTTTCGCGAAGTCTTCCTCCACTCCTTCAGGTACTTCTGTAACATACTCAATCTCTGGATCAGTTGATGTTGTTTGTGGTGGTTCCACTGGCTGCTGTGTGTCCACGTCAAAAAAGAAAATAAAATAAAAAAAATAACCTGAACGAAGGCATAGGGATAGCCCTGAAAGTTTTGATACGGATAACCGAACTGGATGTTTTTCTCCTCACGATTGGTAGCAGGAGGCTCCGAAATAGTTTGCGGTGCTTGGCTTTGTTTTTCTCGAAGTTGCTTTCGCACGATCTTGGACGCCTTTATTCGCTGTGCCTTTTTCTGCCGCTGTTGCTTCTTACGCAAGACGTTGCGTTGAACAGAAGTCACGGCATCATCGGCCTTCTTTGTCTTAGATCCGGTGTTGTTGGTAGCAGGTGTCGCCGCAGCCGTAGTCGACATTGCCTTTTTTTTCCTCCTTTTTGATTGTAGAGATCTTAATTTAGAAGGGAGAAAGTTCTTCTGAGGGTCTGAGGACGGGCCGGTAGCTCCTTTGGAGCACGACAATACTTGGCTGAATAAATAATCAACGGACCGGCACGCTGTCATTTTCGTTATCATCGCTCAGTATTCGGCGGTCTGGAATTTTTTTGTTCAGCCTGACAGACTTCACACATGAAAATGAGTCTAAAGAGTTTGTTTCTGTTTTTTGGTACTTTCAACTGGAGATTTCTTTTGCTTGCTCGTTCTTGTCGTGGTGTGCAAGCCTTGTGTTGAGTGCATCTTGTTGTTCTTTGGTGGGATAGAAGAGGCCATCAATCTGGACGATCCCATTGTACACAAACATTCCAAGAAGAAGGAGGAGAAAGCCACACTGTGAAAACTGTAAGGTTTGATCCAGAAATTGAGAGGGTTGGTACTAGTTGTAGGTAACTCCACTCGGCCCACACTTCACCAAAAGCTGGGTTATCGGTAACCACATAATGTATAAAGAGATCAGCTATCCAGATACAAGCTGTCCTCAGTGCCTCCAGGATGGTACGTACAACTGAGCTGGTAACCTGGGTGACTTTGTTTTGGGAATTAGACTTGGAATTACATTCCCTCATTGATGCTCACCATACATCCCAAACATGTTGTAACACAGAATGGCAGTAGCATAAACAGTAATGGTGCCAGCCAAGGCACCATTGTTTCTAATCATGATAAAGGAGTCAATTGTATCCTCGCCAATAGGGGCTGTGTTGAATGTTATTTTTTGTCAAAAGGATTCGAGGTATTTACGGGGAATCCAGTAAACAATAACCAGTACGATCGAGCAGGCCAATCCACCCCAAAGGCCCTCAAGACCTACAATCAAAGTGGGAGGGAGCTAGCAGAAGTTGATAACTGTGATTATCAAGATAATTGCAAAAATGCACCTTGACATTTGACATGAGAGCCTCCTCAATTACGATTTGTGAAGCCTGGATAACTTGCCTTCAAGAGGTTAAGAGTGAACTGGCAGGGATGATGGCATACGCAACAACCACAAGAAGAATGCCGGTTACTTCTTCGGCAGTTGTTACACCCTAAGGAAGGGGAGAGGTTGCTCGTCAGTGAAAAAAACGAACAAACCTCCGATGTCAAATGGCCAGAACTACTGAAGGGAATTCTGGGAGTGTTACACGGTGTCATCAGTGACGAAATTGCCACAATGCACAGAGCAACTACCACAATTCCTACTCCAATCCAACTGAAGAGTAGAGCTTGTTACAGAAGAAGAGGAGATACAAGGGTACCGGTATAGGCACAACCACTTTTTCAAGAAAACCCTGCTGAAAACGGCAGTGAAAACTACCATTGATCCTCGCAACATCTATTGGGTATTAGGATTTCTGTATAGGTGTAATGCAACTAAAGGACCTGCCAGACAGAGGCAGGGATCCAGAGTAATCCAATGTTCATGGAAGCGGTTGCAATCAAATCGCACATGGCAGGAGCTATTGCAAGCATATATTGCTTAAGCTCCAGTGAGAGGAGGTACGATATAGATACTATAACCTCACCTTCCAAAGAGGAAGAACATTGTTAGGCACCTCGGAATTTATGTTGCCAGGTTTAAGAAGTTGAGTTTCCTCTGGAAACAAGTTAGATAAAGAAAAAGTACACAGTAACTCTGTTCAACCTCCATTCCTCTTTCTTGAACAATATGTGGCAATGTGCATGGCCTCGTATACTGCAAGACACCCAAACATGCTGCCGGAAGATAAATGGGGAAAAAAAGTGGGAGTGTTCACACCCGAAAAACATAACTTCTGTTTGGAACCTTCTGGGACATTTAATACAAAGAACTTAAAAGGGTACAGACCATGGTTTCTCAAATTTGTGAACATCTCCATCCTTCCCTGCAGCTATTTCACGTATAGTTAAAGGTTAATATCCAAAAGATACACTCACATTCCATATTGAAGATAACTCTGTTCGGAAACCAAATGAGACGAAACGCAGGCAGGAAAGAAAAAGTACTTCTGAATGACAACAGTACATGTACCGAAGAAAAGCATCCCCACGATCACGACAGCTTGTTTTACAAATCGAGGCATAACCTAATGGCCTCCTGCTAGGAATATGGTTTATATCAATCAATACATACCCGCAAACCACAGGCCAAGTACACTTCAACAACGGGATAGTTACGGTTTCCTTAATGAATTGGTAGTTCTGCTCGAGGTGTGTTCTCCCTGGTTTTTCAAGATCTTGACATTTTGACAACTTAACATCGCCGCAGGTAACGCATGCCAACACCAAAATAATAAATTCGCCAGGTGTACGGGACAGTGGACGGCAATCCCATAATCAGGGCATGACCCCCACGTGGGTAAAAACGTTACGCCAGCAAACAAAACCCACAAGTACAAGGAGCAGTGCCAATTGTGACATGAATGTAGGGCGACGGCAGGCGTTGGTTGTTTCGGTTCAGTGCGTATCGGAGATCAAACAACCGGCGTTCCTTGTAAGGCAGCGACGCCATAGTCAAATCTGCAGCGAAGACCGGCGAAATATCAAACATCACGTTCGCTTCGTACGAAAAAAAAATACAAGAGCAAAAGGTGACGACGAATCAAGGCATCGTTTGCAGGTGAGTGTTGTCGAAACCCTCACAAAATTAATTGCTATTGGCTCGGACTGAATTCGTCCAAACAACCAAAACAAAAACCAACAAACACCAAAAAAAAAAAAAAAACCGTCGGTCTGTAAAACCCCCACGGTCTAAAACAATTTTTTAAACGCACCATTCATATATATTCTATATGAATTTTAAGTACCACCATTCTCAAATATAATGCAGTGGAAAGAGCAGGAAGTACGGCCGACGTCAAATGTGGCCCACTACCCCTCCAGGAGCAACTGCGCCCCACGGTGTTACTAATAGTCAGAGCCACGCACCCACCACACCGTCTTCTATCTCCACTATTCAGGCTCCCACACAACCCACGGCACCATCCTCTCCCGTTCCTCCTCCGTTATTTCCCACTTTGGGAAGTTCCCCTCCTGGAGGGAGTTCCTCAGCATCATCTGTGCCAACGGCTCACAGCCCGAGGACTTCTATCCTATCAGTGTTGATAAATTTAATCACTACAAAACCGGAGGCTCCAAAGTGCCGAGGCAGGTCCAATTCTACTGCTGGGGGAACTTTGACTCTCAACACACCAAACACAAGTGGCTCAAATTCACCAATTTGTGGCTCCCAGGAAAGAAACAACACCATTTCACCCTTGTCAACAGACAAACCACTTCCCTTGTCTACCGACAGGACGGATTCTGACAAGGACACACCCTTTTCAACTTCGTTGCCGGCCCCTGCATGCCCTCTTGAAGACGGCTTTGCTAAAAATGATACCGCGGCTGCATCACAGTCTCAGTTTATCTCCCACACCAATCACAGATCTTCACCTTCACCTTCACCATCACCACCAGCACCATCTCCGCCATCACCCTCTTTGCCAATAAACTCTATCCTAGGAACCCCTAAAGTAACACCACCACTCATTCCACTTGCGGGCAGCATCTCAAACAATTACTGTGAGCTTTCCTCCATTATTGTTCCCCCCTTCACCTCGAGAAGTGGGGAAGGATTGAATGCCCTATTTCACTCTGTTGTATTTTATGCACAAAACCAAGCAGACACAGGACACTTGCACGTTGTGCTACCCCTTGTAGAGATTGCACACGAATTGTTGCACTGGACTGGTTTTAGTATGCGAGATATATTAATTTCCATAACTATGTAATAACTTCTAAAAGAGTCTGATTGGACAATCACACCCACGTCTCAACTATCTTTCAAGTCACTGATCTTTAACACCTTCCCGATAATTGATGAACACGCCACAGAATTTACGTTCCACAACCGCCTTCATGCACTTGTTCATAGCTGCAACAGCATTCTGAAGTCCAGTAACTTAGAGACTCTACTATCATGCCACCTGAGGCACTTCCCGGAAAAGCATGGGTACATCAGGCAGTACAATGCCTATACAACGTGGAAAAATTTGCCTTCTATGGATCAGTGGCACCTTTTGATGAACCATGAACTTCCTCCACGATTATGCACAGAAAGATGTGCACACAAAACATCTGGATCCAATTTGACTGACTATAGCAATGACCTCCAAGATGAAGCCAATGACCTTGCAAGTTTGTGTGTAATACTCAAGGCAGTCTTTCCATATGCCAGTGTGAGCATTTGTCAATCAACCAATGCGGACTCCAGTAGGAAAAAATACATGGATTTCCTATGCAGTCTACTTGACGAATACGTTAGTCTTCTTTTGTTGCATACCCAAACTACAAATCCAGAGGTGGCTTCAACATTAACTCCCGGCAGAGCTCTTCCCAATCGGAAAAATAGGTTTTCTCCGCAACATCAGATTCAATCTCCATGCAAAAACTGGGATGTCATTTACTGGTTCCAGTTGCTGTTTAGAGATTATACTGCTCCTGGGGATAACCTCTTCTTCGATTTTGAGAATCCTTCATCCCGCTCGTGGGCTCCTGGACCATTCAAAGCTGCGCTTGTCATATTCTCAGCTCTCGAGACCCTGAAAGAACTTTCCAAAAGGCTTCAAGATGCAAAGGATGCTGCTGTGAAATCCAGTGAGACAGGTGGAAAATCTGCTTTTGAGTTTGTCAAACTTTTGGACGAAGTCTTTATTAAAGCAACCCAATTGATTAAAGACACCATTGCAGTAGTAAACGAATCATTTACGAGTATTGAACTCACAGAGCAACTGCACCACCTCCGAAATACCACCAATAATTTGACCCTCAAGCCAACCTGTAATGCTTCATTTGTGAGGCCGAAAATAAATTTTCAGCATGTGCTTTCTCTGAGCAGGCTTCATAGCACTTTAGAGAAAGAGCGAGCAGTATTCTTCTCTAATCCCGGTCCTCACACACAGAAGGAATTTTCTCACTTCACACTTGGCCTGTGTGACAAACTATTTGCCTTCGCATCACTGTTACTAGGCGATGCACCATGCTGTGTGTCATTGCTCATGCTGGGTTCCAGCAGCCGCTTAGACAGAACTCCATTTTCTGATATTGAAGTGGCATTTATATCCGAAAAGAGCTGTGACGGTGTGAACTATTATCCATTGTTGTCTCTAATTCTTAAATAGAGGATAAAAATGGTCCCTCAAAAGAAAGCAAATATGTGGCTTATGTGAAAGGGCTTTTTGAACTCCTCGTAAAGGGTTTTAGAGAAACACCAACACAAGATGGCCATGCTGAAGGTTTTCGACTTGATTACTCAACATCTTTGGGAGATTATAAGATGGGGAGGGTGGATGATGTTCTTGAGAAAGGCTTTATATCCGATATAAAAAAAGATATAACATGCCTGGACAACCCCAGCACATATATCATGCTAAATACCCGCTTGGTAAATTCTGAGACAGGATCTGCGCTTTTTGAGGCGTACAATAATCAGCTTACAGAATTTTTGGACAAGCAGGTTGAACCAAAATTCTGGGGTCGATTTCTGGATGCATTGGGTCTCTGCAATAAGTATCCCACTCTAGTGCTGAAAATGCCCCTTGAGGGAGTTGCATGGAGGCACTTGATTGCCGTATATTGTTGGGCAACTATTCTTCCTGTAGCAAATAATACTACCTCAATGTACGACGTAAAGACGAAGTTCTACAAGCCTCTGATGTTTCTTGCCATGTCCTTAAAAATGTTTTTTTGCCTCCAGAGTGCCCATCCATATGACATATTTGCTGAAATGGAAACGAAACTCAATTCAGCAAACATGGGTGTATCATGGCAACCTACTTCAACCCTTTTTCAGCTCGCCCAGTTTTTCCCTTTGACACACTTGAATAAAATGCGTGACCTTTTTGCCTTAGTCACATGTGTCAGGCTGAAGGCCCAAGAAAAATGGAACCTGCAACAAGAAATAAAAGCCTGTCAAGAAGACCCAGTGTTGACACAGCCTCTTGAGAAAAAAGGAATTCCCCTACTCCGAGATATGACACGGCACACAGAAATGGTAATACATTATTTCCCACTTGAGAAGTTCTTTTGTTCAATGCTTTGGCTCCATTTCGACTACCAAATGAGGAAGTTGGCTCACAATATGACTCAAACACTGCAACTAAACCAAGAGCCTCGTGTCAACAAGAGGAAAAAAACAACTGTTGTTGGACAAGAACAAGTTGCAGCTCTCTCCTGGAGTGTACATTGTGTTGAAGAGTGTTTCAAGAGAGTCAGGAAATTCGAGCAGAAATTCATGTCTCAGGATTCACACAGCCCAGTTTCCTCATACAATACCTCGGTATTTAAGAAGCTAAGAACCTGGCTGAAGAACTTTCTCCTGCTCATGAAAATTGATCAGTCACATACAATCGAGTCAGCTGCGGCAGTTGATGAAACTAATTTCTCATCATTTGAAACAACAGTAACGGGTCAATGTCTACAAGTCGCTGAGGGCCTAACATTAGAGTTGAATGACTGGGCAGATTCCAACAGCCAAAGAGAACTCCTTTTCAAAACTGTTCTTGGTTCTGAATTTAACAGCGCATCTGACTGCTGCGTATCTCCATCAAATCCGACAACAAGAGACCTCTTAACTCTCGTTGCACACTACTTCCTTCTAACCAGCAGTGTTTGGAGAAGTGAAGAGGAAGAAAGATTGCAATATATGTACAAAGCACTCCCTTCCTTCCAGCTTCGTTCTCATCTTTGGGAGTTGATCAAGGTCATATTTCCTCCCAACTCCATAGTGCTCCACAAACTGTCGGCCCTGTTAGCTGCATGTCCAAGCTCGAATGGATTCCGGCCTGGTGTAGCTGAAACAAGGGCACAATTTGAAGAGTCTTTGCTTCATCTGCTCACAGAAAACCCTTTATCTCTCAATCAACAATTACCGGAATCTGAACTTGGAATCTTACCAGTTTCATTGCTCCGACGATCAAGTGCTCCTGACTTACCACCAATCAAAATTACATGCGCAAACCTTGATGCACAACATCTGGTACCTGAAAGGTCCCAACTTGAATCTTCAAGAGAAACACTTCACTTTGCTGGTTTTACTTTGAAAACTAGTGGTGTACTCAAAGAGTCTGTAGCACATCAGCTGTCTGCCATTCCAATGAAACTATCATCCCAAAAATCGAGGTGTGCAGATGACAGACATTCTCACCTTGTTCTCCATATAACAGCTGATACACCTGACCCACCACTCCCAGCAGAGGATGACTCCGCAGAGCAACTCTCGTTTTTCCTCAAAGTCTTTCCCGAGTTACCTGCTTACGAGATTGCAGTATCCAAGCTTTCCGAGCTTGTTATTGGATATGGAACATCTCATTCTGTTCTTGCAAAATTAGAACTCCCTCAATCACAATTTTCATCACGTGATGAGGCCAGTCTCCCCTCTGAGGGACATCCCTTGTGTTATCCTGTCCTTCTTTCTGAAGAAGTACCAGGAAAAAATTTTGAGCAAGTACTCCAAGAGGACCCAAACCCCAGATTGCACTCTAAAGTGTTTAGTCAGCTGGTTCTTATGCAGTTACTTTCACCTCCGGAAGACAGCAAGCCAAGCCACTTTCTATTTTGCAAAACTCCTCCTTCAACTCTTTCCCCATTACCCTTAAGCTTCAAAGGAGGACCTGGAAGTGCCTGGCTGGTGGGTGTTGACAGTGATAGGACTTTTGGACGGCTTGTTGTCTCAGAGGGAGTGCTTACCACTCCACCCTTTATGACCAAAAGCATTCTATTTTGCATGTCTCAGATGACAGAACCCCTTGAACGCAGTGCAGTTCGCGAATTTCTATGTTTAAATCCAAAAGAAGTGTTAGATCACTGGTTAGAGGACATGGTAGCATTACACAGCAGAATTCAAGAAGAAGTACAGTTTGACTCTTCATATCTGAGTGAGTGGACGAGAGAACTTGGCTCTTTACAAGTATCAGACTATTTTAATCAAAGTAGTCTCCCTGTTATTCACCTCCCAATACAAGTGGTTGAAGAGGTTCACGGAAATATGGTGCTTCTGCAAAGTGAACTTAAACAAAACAAGCAAGCTACTCCCCTCCAGCTGTTGGAGTTGATATCTCCGCCCTTTGTGAGCAGTTTTTACCAGCGCATGCATAAAGAAGCTAGATTTTCAACAGCCAAGGCCAGATTTGAAGAAATTACGCAACAGTATTATAGTGCCGTCTCGAGTGCTAGCAGCGGAACTCCAATGCATGCCCTTCTGAGCTCAAGTTTCACCGAACAAACCCGCCTTGAAGTAGTGTTGGCACAAGGAGGGAGTGACTTGCTAAAATGTATAGACAGACTGGATCAACTCACCAAACAATTTCAACTACTGGGCGCGTTGAAATTGCAGATTGAGCACTCTTGTGAAGGGAGCAGAAGTGTTGAACAACAGCTCAATTCTATCCCTGATTGCTTCCGGCACAAAGTCATCAATATGCTGGACTGGAGAGGAAAGACAAAAACACCTCAACTACTGAAAGCCCAAAAAGAAGTGCTTGGTCTAATAACGAGTAATAGAGGAGGAGTACCCATCGCTGGAAAATTCAACAAGCTGGTTTTGCGAGGATATCATTTACTTGACAATGGAATTCTCAATTCCATAATAGAAGCACAACATAAGTGGCTAACCTCACTAAAAATCATAAGCTGCGGCAATCAACATTTGAAAAGCCTGTCATTTTTCGAAAGTAAAGCAAATCACCTGCAGTCTCTATGTATCGAATCTTGCCTGAGCTTGTCAACCCTTAACATCAATGCTGTAAATTGTCCATTCCTGAAAAAACTAGTCATAACAAACTGCCTCAGCCTCACTTTGGCTAGTATTATGGCCCCCGCCCCTCTTCTATCGGTGCTAGCCATCAAGTACTGTAACACACAACTCATAGTCACTGTCACAATACAGGACCCACACAACCGCCACAACAAGTGTCACATATCAGTATCTCCCTGTGAAGAAACCACCACTTCCTCCTTGGAACCCAAGAACATCAACATGCTGATCTTACTGGCAGCCATCAGTGGCAAGTCCAGCACAGCACAGTGGCTTCAGGAGCACTGCATGGCACCCAACCCGGTTGGCAGGACACCTTTCCTTCTCGCCGCAATCAACGGACAAGTCGAGGTAGCCAAGTTCCTTCTGGACAACGGGAACGGCAACATGACCACCGAGAAAGACTACAGCGGAAGCACGGCACTCCTCCTCGCGGCCCTGGGCGGCAGCGTCACCACGATCCAGTGGCTGTGGTCGAACAGCTCCCCACTGACGGTGACCGACTACAAAGGCCGGACCGCGCTGCTCCTGGCCGCGA
This sequence comes from Pelomyxa schiedti, assembly GCA_020536535.1. Classification (NCBI taxonomy): domain Eukaryota; phylum Evosea; order Pelobiontida; family Pelomyxidae; genus Pelomyxa; species Pelomyxa schiedti. The sequence continues at coordinate 63,176 of JAHLWZ010000417.1, read as the reverse complement.
ACGGCGGCTGCGTGGCCGCGATAGAGTGGCTGATAAACCACGGGGCCAAGCTCAGCGAGCGAGACAACCAGGGGGCCACGGCGCTGCTGCACGCGGTCCGCCGCCGCGGGAACATGGACGCGGTGAAGTGGCTGCTGGAGCACGGGGCCAGCATGGCCGAGGTGGACAACCGCGGGCGGACGGCGCTGCTGCACGCGGCCAACAGGGGGCACCTGGAGGCAGTGCGGTTCCTGTGCGGGCACGGGATGGCGGTGGCCGAGGAGGACCGCGAGGGCAACACGGCGCTGCTGCGGGCGGCGCTGGGGGGCAGCGTGGAGACGATCAGCTGGCTGCTGGAGCACGGCAGCAGCATCAAGGAGCAGAGCCGGACGGGCCGCACGGCGCTGCTCAACGCGGCCAACCGCAACAACAAGGCCGCGGTGAAGCTGCTGGTGGCCCGCGGGGCCTCGCTGGACGAGCGGGACGAGGAGGGCAACACCGTGCTGCTCAACGCGGCGCTGGGCGGGGGCGTGGAGCTGATCATGTGGCTCGTGGCCCACGGCCGCTCGCTGGCCGAGAAGAACAACCTGGGGATGACCCCGCTGCTGCTCGCCGCGAACCGCGGCCACCTCGAGGCCGTCAAGTGGCTCGTGGAGAACGGCGCCTCGCTGTACGAGCAGGACTACAGGGGAGAGACTGCCCTGTCTTATGCTAGTGTCCATGGGAACAACCCGGAACTGATAAGGTGGATCAGGAGAAAGCTAGCACACTGATATCCTCTGGCATCTGAGTTCAGGGACCGATTTCAGAGATGGCCGGACTGGGAGATTGAGTGAGGATTGGGAGAATATAGTGGTAGTGACTACTAACTGTTGTAATAATGACTTAAAATGCACTTGTATTACTTTGTACTGTACCTCCATCTCTTTTTTGATCTTAGCTAAGACCAAAAGATGATCTGATCTCATCGGAAAAGTAATGTTAGGCGAACGCCAACAAAAAAAAAAAATAACATTGATGAACGGGTCGTTAAGTTACGAAAGCAGCACTTCAGTGTCGTATTTTGTAAATGGATCTAGCAGTGGTGCCGACAATGAGAGCAGCAGTAACAGCGACAGCGGCGACGAGCACGCGTTGTATTCGCCAGATCTGCGACTGAGCGTACCGAATTTGCTGTTGTTTATCATCACTTTGGGTGTCGCCATTTGGAGGTTGCTGTGTCATTTGCTTGTTCCTCGAGAGGAGGCAGAGGAGATTACGCTGGCCGAGTCAGAGGCAAAAAGAAGAAAGACTAAGAACTTTGAAATTCCACCTCCGGGTGTCGAAGAGCGACCGGAACGTTACATGTGTTGTGGCAGGAAGTTTATGTTCAGACCTCTATACACTAGGAAAGTTTTCCATTTTTCAATGGTATTTTTTTTACTCTGTATGTACCCAGCATTTTTTTCCAATCAAACACTAGTCCATATGTGACTCTCTATAAGGTAGAATTGCCTGGGCAGTTGTGCTAGTTTGTGGTGGGGACCCTCTTGGACTAAATTATTGCCTTGATAGACTGGCCCACTGTGCGTGGGAGACTACATTTTTGATTGTACTCCTTTACATGTAATCTTTCCACCTATTTGAAAAAGGACCAAACCTACAAAGATTCTACAAAGTCACCACCATATCTGTTGGTAAAAAGAGGATATTTAAAGTCACTCTGTGGGTATGCAGTGCTCTAGTTTACACGTTCATAGTGGCTTCTGCAATAGTGATGGCCTGCCAGAGTGGCACAGTACCTATATCAAGTTATTCCATTTCTCACAAAAAATACAAATCAAATGCACAATACAAGGTGTGATTTTAACTACAATGGGTAGTATAGATAACTCCCTGTTTGCACCGACTGTAGCGATAGCAGTTTCCTATAGTATCATCTGTGCAATGGCTTATGTCATTCTCGGGATTTATTTGAGCATATTTGTTATAAAGTTAAGAAAGACACATTCTATTGGACAAGCGAGGCTACGGACAATGCTTCTGTTGGTAATTTCTTTCCGTCTATGTCGAAAAGTAACCACAAAAAAAAGTTGACAGCCCTTCTTGTATGTGCTTTTAGTTTCTGTATAACATTTGCAATGTTCCTTGTCGCCACCTATGCATCTCCCCCAAATTTTACTGTTTATTTGTTCCAAATTTGGGTTCCAGAGGTACTCTTTACCACGAAGTTTTTGGTAGCTTACTCTGTGATAAGATATGCCCTTCGTCCATAATTTTATTGATTCTCATGAGGAAGAGGCGGCGCCCGCCTAGGCCACGTATTTATCATATTTCACTTCAATTAATACTGATCTTGGCAGACAGAACTTCTTCTCTCCTTGATATAGCTTCTGGGCTTGAAGGCTCTGCGGTATCACATACCCTTCCAGCGATGGTGGAGATGCTACCAATACCACCGCCCCCCAAAAAACTTCCCCAGGTTGTACTTCATGTCCCAGTGCCAATTAATTAATCTACATAGATGATCAGAGCAATCAGTGTAAGTCTCGGACACAATACATTTCAAAACCCTCTAGCAGTTTTATATCAATTTGATGGGTCTCACCTCCAGGAAATTTCCCGGACTGAAGTTGCTTATGAGGTTCATTTGTTTTGTCATTACTCTGTTTTCATTGGGTTTCTTTATGATGGGAAAATAGTCCACAAGCTCCGTTGCTTTTATTTCTCTACTATTGATTCCACTTCACTTAGCTTGTGCAGTACTTAAAATCGGATTCTACAATATCAAAGAAGAAGAAAGTAACCTCCAGGTAATTTTATTGAACACAGTACTCTCCGAGACATGATGAAGGGGAAAGAAATATCGTTAGTTGACGTGAGGCTGGAACTTCTACAGCACAACAAGGCTCCACCACAGCTTGGTGCAGTAGGGGATTCAACAAGGTTCTGCCTCCATTGCTGCGGAGAATTTCAAGTTGAAGCACGAAGTCTTGAAAAGGGAAGCACTATTCGAGCGTACCATTTCTGCCCTGAGGTACCTCTTTCTGTATGTACGGCAATTCTTACTCTTCTGACAGGTAGTTGTTGTGGAAGAACTGTTTGAGAGTCCCATTGCGTTCCAGTTACCTCAACAGATTCTCTCGTACTTAATGCCTGCAAGACAGAGAGACCTGCCAGTCATTGAGGTTGCTGACCTCTCTCCAACTAGTTCTGACACCTGTAGGCGTTTTGCCAAGAGTTGTCAAGAGGGAAGCTTTCTACCGTTGGGAACGACAGATCATCTGTTAGTAACTTGGTGCAAAGGTTGCTATTTCCTATCCCAACACGTGAAATGATTTCTAATTATTATAGCATCGAACAAATAAAGCAATATGAAGCAATGATAACACAGTTTGGAGAAACGGTAATTCAATCACGTTCCCATCTGGAGTCAATGAAAAGGGCTATAGATTCTTATGGAAAATCAGGATTGATAGAATTTTCTTTTCATCCATCTCGACTTAAGGGAGACACTCTCCTACAGTATGGATTCCATTTATTCATCAATTTTTTCACATCAATTAGGTTTGTACCTCTAAATCTGCATACACAGAGGATTTCAATTATTCCATGGCAGGTTGCACAACATGCATGTGAAGTGGACAAGCAATGCGCTACTTCAAGTAATAAGCTGGATCCCCTAGCGACTTATAGTACAGTTACTTTTGGCGCTCCAACAGCTCAACATGTAACCAAAAGCCCACACCACATTGGCGTTCTGCAGCTTTCCGCAATGCATGATCGTCTCTCTGCAGAAATTTTGCCTCCTACCACCCCCGATATTGTTGCAAAGCAACATCTCACCCAGTTAATGTCAGTCCGAGCATCCCTTCATGAGCGTTCAGATGTTACTCTTTGTCATGCAGCTTGTGCACTAGCCGAATCTTTTTTAGCTGAAGCACAGAGACATATTCTTGAATACAACATAGACGAATTTGTTGCCCAAGTTTGCACCCTTGGATTCCTTTTTCAGTGTGAAAGCTTGTTAAGCACCAGTGGAAGCGAAGCAGTAATGCTTAGTGACTATGCAGGAGTTATCAACATTTTGAGAAAGTTCGCCATAAAAGTAACACTTGGCCACCATTCTCAACCAAAAATAATGTGAAACTAGGTGAATTGCTTAAGTCCAACAAGTGCATATGATACCCAAGGCAGCTTACTTTTTATTAAACCATCTGATGACAACAGCTGGACTCTTACCATTCAGCTCCCAATTTCAAGCTCTGTAATTCCAAACTCCTTCACATGCAAAGTTAGAGCGGTACTCTTCACACAAGGAATCAATGAACAACAAACAGTTGCCAATGCAATTGGTGATACAGAGTTGCAAGAAATAATCAACAGGGATGCCGTTGATTACATATCCCTGTACGTGTCAGATTTCCTCAGCTGGCAGAAAGGCAGGCCGCTGACATCCCCGAGCAGCCCCATATCATTGCCGGTACCAAATTTTCCGCCATCAGCTCCTGAGTTGGGTTACCCTAAGCCAAAGTCACCATCCTCAAAGCCTGGCAGCACCTCAACTTCACCAATTTCACCCACAACTCCAACCATGACTGCAGCCACAACAACCACAACAACCACCACTTCGGCTTTGGGGTCATCTCGACGGTCAGATACCAGGCCAGATGATCTTGGTGGCCTAATGGAAGAGTTGAGGGAACTCGTGACCACTTCACGCCGAGAAAAGAATGTGCGCATTCTCACAACTGCTGCGGATGTTACTAGACTATTGAACGGCGGGCGTGCCGTTTCATGCAAGAGTGCCAAGGATCGCACAAGCATGAGCGTGACCTTGGAGCAAGCAAGAATTCTCTACCGCCTGCATCGTGTACTGGAGACCGACGATTCCGTCCTACTTGCCGCCAACCTGATGAGACACTCCGGAGTCCGCCGCGAAAATGCTTTCAAGGTTAGTAGTTCTAAACTACAACGGCACGTGTTCCGAACCCAATCACCCACCCCCTTCCCCCCACACAGAACATTCTGAAGGATAAGTACGCCTTCAATGCACTGCAACGTCGGCTACTACCACAAGACTACAGACCCCCTGTGGGCACACGTGCTGGGCTCAAGGCACCCCAGTCATAAGTGACTGATGCTGTGTATTATTTTCAAAAAACAAACTGTTTATTCTCACGGGCTTGTTGTAGCCGAGTTGTTTCTTCAAAGTGGTTCTTTCCGGGAAGTATCAAAACGAAAGGGCACAACTTGCCCACGCAGCCAGTACTCTCAGTCATAACTGTCAATATAATGATCATGGTGGCTTGTAGGGGAACCTCTTCACTGAGTGAGGGTGGTGCTGAGCACGAGGCTAATTAGTAGTACTCCCACTCTATCCCCAAATACCAAATACCAAACTCCCAAAATGCACCGCTCCAAATCCAAATGCCACTCTTCTGTACTTTTTTTTTAATTGTAATTAATTTCTAATTTTTTCCTTACAAAACTAAAAAATTTGGCGCGAAAGTGTGGGCTCCCAGGAGAGTCCCTGGCAGTATTGTAAGCAGAAGTAGAGGCCTGCATTATGGGATGCAGGAGAGGTGTAATCACCATTATGGGTGGCGGGCAAATACAAATGTCACAGGATACTCCCTTTCTTAGACGTATTAATTATGTCAAAAACCAAAGCAAGACAGTAAAAGAGAGATGGTGAAGATCACGGTTGGGTTTGTTAGCAATAGTTCCTCCGCAACGGCTGTCGTCTTAGTTCCTTCTGATTTCCAAGTACCCAGTGAGGCCATCATCGACGCGTGGAACCGTAACGCCAGATCCGCTTTTGTAAGACCAGATTTACTCCCATACTGGCAGCATCCCCAGAGTATCACACAGCAAGACATCGTCAGGGTAAGTGGAGCCTATTCATAGATCTACTCGTTTTTGCCTTACATATGCAACGCCGCATGTACACAACAGGTGAAGGAGGCAATAGCCAAAATCGTACAAGGGGATGTTGTGGCCGAAGTGGATAAGGAGGAGACTAGAACCGAAGAATTTCCACTGTCACCTGATCAATGGGAAGTTTTTCGCTCTTTTGTGGACGTGTTCAGGCTGACGAGTTTCGAGACAGGAGGGGTATGGGTCCCTACTTGCTGAGCGAATGTTCAATTGAATAAATAAAAAAAAAAAAGGGACGAGCTTACAATAGAACAATTGGGGTATCAGCCAAGCAAATACTGCAAATATTATCAATGCCGGGACATTACGACTTGGTGCGTCAACTCGCTGTCAACACGCTTGCGAGGCAACGACAGCTGCATTCCAGTGACAACCGCAAACCAAAGAACGACGACGCACATGCCCCCAGCAAACGATCACAAACAACGGAGGCAAAGGCTCACCCAAATGACTCAAAGCGCCCGAGGACGTCGTCAGGACACCACAACCGCAGCAACAAGTATTGAGCCATTCGACGCTGAACAGAAAGTTGTAAAAAACGAAAAAAGTTGTTCCAAAAATGTTATTTTTGTTCAACAGAAAAAGATTGTTACAGCTAGCTAGTGTGAATGTTGTTGTGCCATATAAAGGGCGCCAACAAGGTTTACGTTGATTTTGGTTTCCTGTTGGACAACGGGTATTCCGCTTAGCCAACCTTTTTTGGGGTGGGTCAAAAACTGCTCTTGTAGCTGGGCCACATTGGAACGCACAAATTTGTGGTTGTTAACCTGTAGTGGAAAGGTTGGTTGCTTGTTGTTTCGGGAACGGCAAACCTGGTTATCACCAGCTAGGATAACACCTTTAGTTTGTACACCAACGCACGTGTTCTGAGCAACCCTAAATAAGTATTTGTAGTGTAGCCAAAGGGCTTCGCGAGCATAAAGGCAAGGGGTCTCAGCGGAGCCACGTTCTGCAACTGAAGGTTGTTGTTTTTCCGATATTAGTTATTGAAGGGATAAAGGATAGTATCAACTTGCAGCTGCTGGGAGTCTGGTTTCGAGACCAGTTGCATTATGTGAGGTAATAACCCACTCATATGCCCACTCCAAACCACGGCCACTGCATATATCCTCAAATTCAATACCATGTCTACCCATATACCTACATTGAGGTAAGTTTTGATTTCTAACAAGACAGTAATTACAGTTTAGTGGAAAGCCATTCAGTCAGAGCTGTATCTGTGGCATGTTCAGGATGTGTTGGTCCAAAACTGGTTACGAGAGTGTGACCAATTTCTGCTGGCACTACTTTGAACTCGTTACCAATACGAAGGAGAAGGCCTACACCAAGACCAGTTCCCATTGCTAATACGAGGTCTAGCAAAATGTAAGCATGCAAAGAAAAATAGACTGCTTACAGTGGAAGGGCTGCAAAGTATCCATATTTGGCCCCCTACCCCCGGTTAATGTACACCAATGGGAAATCATCCTTACCACAAAGGAGCAAAGAAATTTCCCAATGTACCCGCAGCATTAAGACCAAGAATACCATAGCAACAAGCTTCTAAGTCATTGAGCAGAAGGGTCTTGCCGGGTGGAAACATCTTTTGGTTCATGGTATCAACATTAAGAGTGCGATCGGTTTTATCCGGCCAATTTGTGATTTCAACCTATCTGTAATCAAAAAAACCACAGATGTTTAGTGGTGGTGCACCTGCTTTCTGTTGGGGGAAATGGGCCCAGCTGCATCCATGCAAGAAGTTAAGGGACCTATTCCTCTGACTAGAGGTAACAACCAAGCCGAGACTGTTTCCAGCTGGGAAATGAGGGTGCTGACCCGATCAGCTTGAATTTTTTTCACAATAACAACTTCAGAGTCCCCAACACGTTGCAATGCAACACGTGTATTGGTAGCGCCAATGTCGACGCCCATTACGTATTGTAAAGGCTGGGAAAGATTAATACTCAGTTACGAAAGAGTTGCAAGGGAAGATGTTACATACTGTTCTATTTGCCTTGGCGGCAGCAACCCAGGATGTGAGTTTGTCTATAACAACCCTATCTTCCATACTTAGGGGGTTGCTGGAAAGTCTGGTCATTCGCATTACAATAAACATCAAACTGCCCACTACAGCCATGGCAAAAACAATGGCAAGTGCCGCAATGACGAAATCACGCAACGAGTAGCGACCGAGAGCCGCTTTTCTATGCTTTCGATGTTCCTTAAGCTTCCGCTTGCAAATAGAGTTGTAGAAGAGGTCGTTTTGAGTGAATTGCAACTGAAGTCGCTCTTGTTCCTGCCGTTGCCTCTCGGTGATTTTTACAACCACGAGGGTGCCAGCTGCACTCCTGCATCCGGGTCGCCCCATTGATCTGCGTGTCACCCCAAAACCACCTCTAGACGTGCCAATTCCGTCACAACAACCAGCAGCATCAGATCTCGCGCGACCAAGATCCGCAGCAACAAGTATGGAGTCCTCACTGCACACAAAGTTGTCGAGATCTTGTGGTGACTGGTCCTGGGGTTCCCGTGGCGTACTGCACAGATCTCGGTTTTGTTCGGTCGATGCCGGCGGGGTACCTGCTCTTCGGTTCGTTTTTCCTTTCTTTTATTTGTTTTTGTTTCTGTGAAAGCACACAGATGATTCGCCTGGGCCCAGGAACCTATTCGGGCCTTCCTCTGAGTAACCACGTGGGTGGCATCCAACCGAACACAAACAACATTCCCATCATTTGTGACATGTAACCGGGAACAAGCCAACCATTGATCGAGGTTGGACGTTGATCACAACACACCACTTTTTTTTCCCCTTTCGTGGCCGCCGGATGTACCCTCAGCATTTTTATCCGTTCTATCCCTCTGCTATTGTCCAGTCAACTCCCCCTATTCCCCAGTTCCCGTACCAACAGCAACCACTCCCTCCTTATTACCCACAACCGCGGTCTCTAATACTGGAACCAATACAGCGACGACCGCCGCCGCCGCCATCGCCGGTAGCAGAAACTCCTTTTGCTCACCAACTGCAGGCCACGCAGGCTCAGCTGGCACAACAGAACCTCGTGCAGCATCAGGTTTTTGCCCAGCAACAGCTTCTCCTGAGGTCCCTCCCACAACTCCCTTTGGGCACCGCTATCCCCCCTCATTCACAACAGCCCCTTCCATTCAACACACCACAACCACAACTGCAGTCACAATCTCAAACTCAATCTAATTCACAATCACAGTTCCAATCACAGTCAGAATCTCCAGTGTCTCTTGATGGATCACTGGGACTGGAACTGGGGCAAATGCAACCTACGTCATCATTACCTGATTGGCGCACATTGTTCCCAAACCAACTTGGTCCGTTCCACGTTGTCCCAGCCGGAGTGTGGTTTCACAGTGTCATACCTGACATTTGTGCATACGAACTTGACGTGGGGCGCCTATTGCAGTCTCTGCAGCCGTTTTCTCCAAAGGATGCCACTGGGGGCTCCGAATCTCCGCAGATAGTGTCATCGTTGTCTCGCTTGCAGCTGCTTCGAAGAAGCGGGAACTCTATCCGTTCCATGTCATCAAATACCGGGGTGGATTCCGAGGCCGTTGGGACAGTGGGATCAACATCCCCGTGGAATGCACTAACCACGGAGCATGCTCGCGTTCTACCGCCTCATATCCGGCAGAGAGCTGCTTCGTTTGCGTGGTGTTACCCGCTCCCTGGATTTGCCAGACTTCTTGCTAGTAGAGGAAGTTCCTCCGGTATGTGCGGTAGTTCAGGGGTTCCAGCTGAAGCCACCGCTGACAAAATCAAGAATCGCAAGGCGTTGAGGTCCGAGTCAGTTCTCGCATTTGCATCTGTTGGCGGCTTCGTTTATACTGACGTTCAAGGACAAGTACTGTACTCAGTTACAATAGGAAAGCCAAACAGATCCAAGCATGCAGCATCAGGAAGCACAGGATGTACACAAACGCACCCACAAGCGGCCACTTCCCACTTAAGCGGGCCTAATACGAGTCACAAATCATATACAACTGTGATGGAATTTGGAGCTGCACATCCGTGGCCATTAGACTTAACTGACCTCCTGTGGAAACAGGGAAGATTTCAACCTGTTTCAATTAAGGAATTGTTTGATGGGGGTGCTAGGTATTTTTGTTGGATCCGCCCTTCAGAGAGAGTTTGGTCTCCAAGTGGACAGGAGTACAGCTCAACCTGGCCAAATGGAGCCTTTGCTTATTTGTTTGGAGATGACCCTTTTCGCGATGATCCAAGGAACTGCTGTTTCCCCCTACAAACAGTGTTGCAGTATCCACACCCCCTCTTTAGTCAGGGTACATCGCCTCACCACAAAGTCATCAAGTTCTCTAATTTTACTGTGGTCCCACATTCCCACTCACCATACGCCATTCCCCCAAGCCAACAACAAAAAGATTCTCCGCAATTTCTCCACTCACCATCTACTGCTCCGCAACAGCATTTGCAAACGTCCCCCAGTTCATTTCATCAAACTCCACCCCTCCTCTCGCAGTCTTCTCCACTCCCACCGCCATACTCACCCCAGGTTCCTCCGCATGTAACTTCTCCACCCCAAACCCACCTCACAACGTCTTCCTCAGGTTCAACCAGCCCGCCCCCACTCCAAACAAGTTCCTCACTAGAAACCAGTGGTGGATTAACAGATACAATGATGCGAGACCTAGAGGTCAGCGTCACCATTTGCATGGCCTGTGGTATCAGAAGACGTGAAGCCATGTGCCACCCTTGTTTGCACTTTGCACTCTGCGGGTCTGTATCTTTGTTCCCACACCTTATTAACATTACTATAGTGAATGCAGCTTGCACTGCAGCTCGTGCCCGATATGCCATACACACATAGCCAACGTGGTGAACTTGTTGTCCTAGGCGTACCCGAAACGGTGCTTTTCACCTTAGCGTAATTGAAATCGTCCCTCCATCTCATCATGATGATCCCTTCATTGAATGCATCGTTTTTTTTCTGTGATGAAGAACTCTTTGCACAACACTTCAGTGAACTTGCCCTATCGATACATACATATATAGGTGCCGATGGTTCGAAGCCAATTGTTTCAGAATAATGATCAAGCCACTCACTGAAATGAAATCTGTCACCCTACAAGGACAACGAAAAAAAAAGAATGGCAGCACCAAAAGAAAAAAAGCGTAAACAACAAAGAACAGGTAAACAAAAAAAAAATCGAAATCTAAAATGCAAGCGGCCGTACCGGTTATTAACGGAGTGCTGTACCTCGGATGTACAGCCATTTGCAAGCCATTCTATGTGTCAGACGAGAGGGTGAAGTGGTTGAGACTGTGCTCAGAGAGGCCCGCGAACGCCGAGTGCAGTTCCCGGTGCATCAAGATGGTGCACATGGCGCCGAGAAATGGTGTATGCAAGGGCAAGAGAGTCCGCGTTCCGGACTTGTTTGAAGTGCTGCCCCAGTGCTTCGATTTTATTGACAGCAAGGTGATCGGCGGCGACGGCGCGGCGAAGTCTCCTCCCACTGTTATCACTTGTGATACCGGGCTCAACCAGAGTGTAGTAGTAGTACTTGCGTGGATGGTGATTGGAATGGGCTGGAAACTCTCTGCCGCGTCGACTTTCCTTAAGCAGTTAGTTCCTCAAAGTGCCCCATTCGTTGAGTACCTGTACCGAGTAAGTCCGCTTCTCCAAAATGCGTGTATTCTTACTTGGTATTTATAGCTCGTGGAATTGGAGAAGGCTTTTACTAAACGACGGCCGTCAGTCCAATTCACTGCGTTATGTGACCTGTTTTACCAAAATCAGTTTCAAAGCCCCGTATTGTATGGGCCTGTGCGCATTCTTATGGGTTTACCCCCGGCCCCGCCGCCTACTCCGGATTCGCCTGATTTAACATCATGCTCCAGTCGCACTTCACCAACTCTGACTTGCGATATCAAGCATCACTCAATGGCATGCAAATCCACCATGTCACCACCACGCCCATCCTTCAAAGGGCAATCAACACCACCCCCCGGTTTTGTTCTCTCACCACCTTCCAACATTCCCCAACCAATGGCACTGTGGCCCAAGCATAGAAAGTGGACAATGCAGCAAGCCCCAGCCACAGCCCCCAATCGCACAGTTTTCGCTCGCAATTTGCCCAGCCCTCCACATCATCCCCACACACTGTACGGAGATTCCTCCCAAGAAAGTACTTCTCCTCTATCAAACGCACCAGGACTCAGCACCCCCGGGCCCCGGTCGCAGCCGCAGCCACACCAATCAACTTCGCCAACAACCAGTAGCCTCAAAAACCCCCATCGCGCTTTTGAGAGCCTGGTTATGCCGTGGTTCCGCGGCAACAACAACCCTCCTCCCCAAACGACGATCGCCATCACCACACCACCGGAAACGCGCAACAGACTACCTCCACTGAGCCACACCACATCCAACAACAACAGTAACAACAACGGCGGTGTCGCATTTACGGTTAGATGTTCCTGAGATCTCGTTGCTTGCGCTTCACTGTACCACTAGACCGAAACACCCGGTGTGTTAATTAGCATTTGAGAGTTTTGTTTGTTATTTCGAAGAAAGCATTTTTTTTTTGTTGTTCCGTACTTCTTCCCTGCCGCTGATTGTCAGTATTTAAAACAGAAAGTTGCCTTGCAATTGCGCTTGCATTTGACTGTTGAGTTGCCTCTGTTGTTCTTGTATCTTGGCTCTGAGTTTTTGCTCCACTTTACGCAACACCTTGTTGTTACAGGTTTGTTTTTGCTGTGGAAAATGATGCTGGTACCTCTGTTTGGGCTTTTTGAGCTGTCACGCAATCTGCGGCCTGCTGTGCCATTTCTTCTTCTACCATTCTATACTGGTCAGTAATACTTGTTTTTTGTTTGCAAATTGTTAGTGAGGTTGGGCAAAAAAGGTACATACAAATTGCGCTTACTGGCTGCTTTGGAATCGAAAGCAGTCTGATGCCTTATGGCTTCTTCTTGAGACCGGATACGAGCTTCATGCAGCATTTCCCGTTGTTCCTGAAGGGCATCCTTTATACTGGAAAGCAATTGAGAAACGGACGGAAATTAGGAACATACACTTTGTGATACTTGTGTTGGGCCACCGCTTCCTGATGGGCCATCATGGAATTGTAGGACCTATTTCGCGGTTATTTATTTGGATGTGCCCCCTTCTTAGGCAAACCGTTGTTGGTCTTCTCGGATGCGGGAAATTCGATTCTGGAGAAAGAAGGGTCAATTTTGTTTACAATTGTTTGCTTAAACCTCCATTACTCGTGCTTCTTGGTCGTATCGCTTTTTCGCCCGGGAAAGACTTATTTCCTCATCTTGTGCCTTCTTCAAAAAGGGTTAGCATTGTGGGGATAAAAGGCAAGTAACCTTACGAGCAGCAGCATCCAACTCACGCTGGATATGCTGATGAAACGTTTGTCTGCGTTGTGATGATTCAAGTGCTTGTATAACTTTCTTATTTTGCTGTACTTGGGTACAGTTTGGCTCAAGCTCATATGCATAAGGAGGGTCTGTCACTGTCTGTGGAAATTGAGTGCTTACTCCCGGTGCAAGGGCTTATTACATCTTCCTCTCCTTCCCAAGGAGCTTCTCCAGTACTCGGCTTAGTAGCTCCACTATTTGTTGTAGTATCACTGGGTGATAACGGTTCAATAACTTCCTTTTTCGAAGGGATTACGGCATCAGTACTCGGTCCTTTTGAACCGATTGCCTCGGAAGTTCTGGTTTTATTAGCATCTGAATAATTGGGAATATATAACAGACTTAGTTGATGGGGTCTTCAGTCTATGAATCATGAGCTGATTCACTCGAGTTGCAAGTTGGTCCAGATCATTCCTAGTCCTTTCGTTAAGTGCGAGTGAGACAGGGAAGTAGACTTACCTATAGTCTGACTGTTCCGACTGTGTTGTGGCTCTTGGGCGAGGCGCCAATTCTTGCGGATTTGTTGGTATGGTCTCTGGAGATTGATTTGCATATGCGGAAGTGCAGTTTCGTCCCTTGACAGGAGAACATTCCGAATTGCAAATAATACCAGTATCCCCTAGAATGGAGCAGACATTGTTGGGATGACCATGTTGGCCCGAATGAAAATTATCTTGGTGGAAATTGCAGATAGTGGGAACTTGAGTTTGTAAGACTTGGCAAGCAACATGATGGTAATTGGGACAGGAGTGTGAAGGATGAGGGTAAGATAGGGAGGAATCAATTGGTAATCGGGGCGGAATCTGTTCAGTTGTAGTTTGTTCCTCTTTTGTTGTATGTGAGGTGAGGTGCCCACGTTCTTGACGGTGTGGCGAGGGGTGTTGGCGGTATTCTTGGGACTCTGTGGTCTCATGTGGCTCGTGTGGTTGAATTCCGACGCTTGGTGGCTGCATTGGATGCTCGTTTTCCATTCCATTGATTTCTCGCTGTCTAATTTGTGTTGTTGGTACTACAGATACTTTCGGTTGCTTCCCTTGGGGTATTTGGGCATTGTGTTCTGACTTGGGAGTAACGTGCAGGCAGTGGTGAATATCATTTCTTGGCTCCACTTGCGGTTGGAGAGTAAGATGTCTAGTCTGGTTATGTGTACTTGACTGAGCTATAAGGGAGTTTCTTTTGGGAGACTTTGACCGCAGCTTACTGGCAGTTTCTGTTGGACCTTTCTGTTTTGGTGGGCTGCAGTGGTAGGGAGGGAAAAAATACTTGGTACAGTTTTGAGAATTTGAGAAACTTGTACGAATATCTCAATTAGGTCTTTTATAGTTTGTTGATGACCGTGTGCCAACAACTCAGGGGCTATGTGAGACAAATCTACACCAAGAACCTTGGCGTGACTTTAGAAGATGTTCACAGACATTATGCTGTAGCATTTTGTTTACTTGATCAAGAGGGGGTTGGACAAATCACATGAACGGATAACGTGTCAATAAGTACAGTGGAATTATATACATAGTCCTCTTCCGAAACCGGGTTTCGTATGATGTCCTGCGACATTTTCTTAATACGAATCAAAACTACTCCAAGAAACGAACTGGCAGTTTCCTGGCAAACATGACTTCCAGAAGTACAACAAAAAACGACGGTGTGCACTCCCTCAACGTGTTCACCCGTTCTATCAAGCGGTACTCCTCCAACAACTGATTTGCCGCACTCACGTAGTGTCGTTGTTGCAACCGCTCGTACGGTGAACCGTCCCTCATTTTGTTCATTTTTTATTTTATTTTTGAACCAATGTCCGTCAGATCGCGAAACGAAAAAAAAAAAAGAAATGACACAATGACACGCAGGGGAGTGATGCATTCCCAAAGAACAGAATGTCAAACTAACAAAGAGCCAACAGCAAACAGCACAAACCAAAATCCTACAACAAATTGCCGTGCGAGATGGAGAAAGATCTGTGTGGGACACGTGGTCAGTTGGTGTTGGGTGGGATTGCAGCGTTAGTTTGCTGGTTTGCATTGCCTTCGCCTGTGAACGCGGTGATGTTTGCGTGCTCTCTGGTCTACGTCTTGTACACATTACTGTATGTAGATCTTATGATGGAGGTGCCTCTTGCCAATTTAACTGATTTGACAGGATGTGGGCAAAGAATAAAGTGACCCCACCGGCACCTTTGTTTGCAGGCGGGAGTAGCTACCTTGTTGTGACGCTGGTGCTCTACACGTTCATGCGCACAGCACAGTCGTTCAACTTGGCACAACACTCATAATGACCGGCGGGATCTAAACTAGTATCCTGACC
The DNA here is from genome assembly GCA_020536535.1 of Pelomyxa schiedti. NCBI lineage: Eukaryota > Evosea > Pelobiontida > Pelomyxidae > Pelomyxa > Pelomyxa schiedti. The sequence goes on along the minus strand of JAHLWZ010000417.1, from coordinate 47,584 downwards.
TCAGTGGAGACTGGGAGTGCTTTTTTTTACATTTGACATTGTTTGCTATTTGCTCTGGATGAGCCATCAGTCCACTGGATAATATTGCTTTTTACACGATGCAACAGGGCACGTCCCAGACAGCTTTGGCAAGCACTGCAGTTTTTCAGCATTGGTTGTGTGAATAGTAGTAGTAAATAAAAAAGAGAGATGCGCACAGCAAAGCAGATCTTGTGACAGCAGTAGGTATTGCTGACGTAGTCGCAATACAGGGGGTTGTGACACAGGGAACAAAAGAGGATACGAGACGGTGGATCCACAGGTGTCCGATCTACTGCTGGCAGCGGCGGCGTGTCAGCGACGGTCGAGGCCGGTGGGGCTGCGGGCGACAAGATATCGGCCGTGGGTGGTAGAGCCCTCTCACCAAGTTTCAGTCTCTCTGCCTCTGCGATGAGAAGAGCTAGAGGGTGCAGAAACATAAGGCTCGAGCCTTTGTCCGACATGATCACAGATGGGTTGTAGACGTGTTCGTCTTTCACGAAAGACGATGTTCCATCAATCTTTCCAGTCCAACCGTCACACACACACAAAAAAAAAAAAATGTCGGGAGCTCCCCAGACGCCGCCACAATCGTCTTCGTCGTCAGCAGGGGTTGCTGTGGACGCACCCGCATACGCGCCGTGGAAGTTCTTCGAGGCTGCAGAGAATGGCGACGCCGCGACGCTCGACAGGATGCTGCGGGAGGGAACTAACCCCGACGCGCAGCAGATGGGCTCAAGGGACACAAAGGTATGTGGCTTTTTTGGCTGGGCTTTCCGAAAGTCTTTTGTTTGCATCGTCGTTATGGCAACGGCACGCAGGCTGCACTGCACTTTGCAGCAACCTACGGACGTTATGAATGTGTTCAAGTGTTGCTGCAAAGGGGGGCTGATCCGAACAGACAGGTGTGTAACGCTTACACAAACTTCAATGCCTACACAGCACTTGTACTCCTTCCTCATTTTTACAGGCTGTAAGTTTATCCTGAACTCTTTTTTTTTTTTTTTTGCTCATTTCTCTTTCCTCTTGGTTCGGAATCCGAATTTCATTTCGGATGTCAGACTGTATGTGAACTACTCTCCTAACCCAGCATTGCACTCATACTTTTTGCCTCTCTCTTGGAAATCGTTTGTTGATAGTGGGTATGTGAACCCCCTCAGCACCAACATGCCACTCACTATCATTCCCTGATTCATGGAAATTATGAACCAATTGTATTTGAGACAGGCTGTATGTGCTTCCCTCCTTACCTCTTCTCCTAATCTCATTCTACAATTTACACTTGGAACCCAATTTCATCTATTTGCAGGGGGTATGTGAACTCTCCCGCTTTGTAACAACATGCTTATGCACTCACTCTTGTCTCTCCTCAAACCTTCATTTCTTTGCAGTTGGTAGGCGAACTCTCCTTTTCATCTCTTCCGTAATAACTGCAACTGACAGGGTGTATGTAATTTCACCACAACCATTTATTTTTCATATTGACTGATATTATGACTGGGTTTCACTCCAGGGAGATGTGTGTCACCCCAATATTGTAAATAGGTCCATTTTTTACCTTTTCCACAGACCCCTTTGCATTTGGCCTGTGAGCATGGATATCTAAAAATTATTGACCTTCTTCTTGAGCATCCAAACATCAACCTTAACATCAAAGTACTTCCTCTTTTTCCCTAAGACACACTGACTGAGTGTTCCAAAGAATATGGAAGGTCAGACTGTTTTGGATGTGTGTAAGTTGGATCAAATTCGCCAAGCACTGGTCCAAAAAGTTTTGTGCAAGCCTCCCCCAAAGACTGATCTTGAATGGTGGCAGGCAGCAGCCACCAGACTTCTCCCACGAACACAATGTGCTTCATTGCTGAGTACTGAACCTGGGAGTCTGAGTGGCCACAGTTGCAGTGGCTCCAGTGTCACAACAAGACAGGAGCAGGATGACAAAAGGGAAACTGCACCAATTGTGCACGAGGAAAGCACTCCAAAGGTGAGTTGTGTCTACTAATATCACAATGAAGGTAACTGAATAATTTGCAAATTATTCAAAAGTTACAGGACGAGAACAAGACCCTTCAGTCTTGCCTGTCAGAAGGTGAGACAATCATGAACTTGAGAGTGCAGCATGATGTAGTGCGGAGGAAGTTGGAAGCTGAGGCAGAACAATACCAGGTTCTTTTCCTCGGTGTGCCCATATTTGAAATCTCTCTTCATACCCTACGCAGCAAACAATCAGCCTGATGACATCACTGATTACAGCAGATATATCACAGTTCATAGTGAAGGAGCTCTTAGGAATAAGCTCTTATGGTGCAGCGTTCAAGGTGCAGTTTCATGGAAACAAAGCATCACCAGAACCACAGATGATGGTTATGAAACTACAATTCAACATCTCCGGCCAAACCCTACTGAGAAATAAATACCAGTTGGAGGTTCTGACACTCTCATCCATCCCTCATCACAGGAACATCACTCACCCTCTCAGTGCACTTGTGATCCCAAGGTGTCTGCCACTCTAGCGGTTTTTTTTATCAAAACCATAAATAGTTTGCCCCAGGAGTTCCTTGACCTCCTTGCTGTTGCCAAGCCAGATGACGTGGACTGGGCCAAACACAGCAAGTCATTTGCGTTCTTGATGCCATTTGGAGGTGTTCACCTGTCAGGATCGCCGCAGTCCTTCTTCACCTCACTGCCACCATCCTCAGACAAGGTTGCTGTCACCTTGAATCTTTTCCATCAAGCTCTTTCTGCTGTCAACCATCTTGAGTCAAATTCGATTGTGCACAGGTATCTTCCTCTCACCTTGTGTGTATGTTTGTGCTTATTTCCCCTCAAACACACAGAGACATCGAGGAGGCCAACATCCTTGTTGACCCACAAACACATAGGCTCACACTGATTGACTTTGGGATGGCACTGGAGTGCGTCAGAGACCGGCAAGGCCACCTGAGCAGTGTACTGGAACCAACTGGCAACCTGTGGGGCAACGCAGGCACCATCCCACCAGAGATAATGGCCTTGATTCAAAACCCCCACGGTGGTGCACAGCTGTTCCCGCTATCCAGGTGTGATTCGTTCAGCCTGGCGATCACGTTCTACAACGCACTGCTTCCCCCATCGCGCAAGTTCATTGGGAGTGAGCTGAATAGGGACATGAGCATGTTCACAACCAGGACACTTGTGGAGTCATTCCCACTTCCCCCTCCCTTCACCTCCCCAGCTGACCCGCGTGTTGTGTGTCTCACGCGCATCCTCGTTGATATGATGCACCCAAGGCCAGCCAATAGGATGTCCGCATCAGAGGCAGCCACCCACCTCACTCCATTCCTCACATAAAGCCTGGAAAGTTTTCCAGACTCGGTCGGTCTCCCTCAGGACTCTAGATAATAATAAAGTGTCAAAAAAAAAACGAAAAACATCCAAAATTTATTCTCTCGTGGGTTATTTATGATATAGGTTTGCCTTCATCACCAGAACTTTACACCACTGACAACCACATACCTAACATCAGGGGGTCCGTATGTGCTGTCAAACAGCAGCCTGACCCATCGCTGCTGCAGCTCTGACGAAGTTTTCGGGTCGACTGGGAATCTTTGCCACTGCTTGCTGCGTGCGGCCGTGAAATGTCCCATAACAGTCCACGGCCCAGAGGAAGAAGCGCCGCTGGACATCGTGAAGTCCTTGATGGCGCCGTCGATGTCGTGAGTCCTCAGGCACACGACCGGCACGATGCAGGGCTCCGTGAGGTCGAGAGCCAGGAACTGGCCTTTGTTGCCTGTGCTGGCCCAGTACATGGTGTGATCGTGGGTGTAGTTCAGAACCCTCTCGGGTGGGTATCCTGGCATGGAAGATGATGCAATCAGTCCCCCAATCTTCCTGGCTTGCTGAGGCTCTGCGGTTTGTTTGGTTAGAATAAGGATAGGATAGGGATAAGGATAGGAGGGGATAGGAGAGGTTCGGAGTGTTTGTTGTTGGTAATAAAATGATGATGATGAGATATATATATATGAGAGAGCGGGGGATCAAGCATACTTGTTATTGTGATTCTGAATGGTGACCCTGACAGAGGCTGCCATGAGTTGCTCCGAGCAAGTGATCCCTCCACAGAGAGAAAGACATCAGCCACCATCTTTGGCTCAACATTCACGCTTGAAACCCGAGATGATCCTGTTGTGCTGGGAGGTGAGATAGAAGCAATGGCTGCCGTTTGTGGGCTTGTATATGCACGGTATTCAACCAATTGATTGGATTCATCTTCAGCGGGAATGATGTTTCCAGCAGTGCTCATCATCTTTGTGTGAGTGAGGGAAAGAAAGTGTATTTTGAGATGGAAACCTGAATTGGGAGGGAAATTTTGTGCCCCACTGTGAGGGATGAAGGAAGAGTCCAAATTGTGCATTTGCTGATGTCCACTGTGTAGATTAAATTAAGTCCTTTGGGTTTAAAGAAGAGAGGAAACAACCACACCTTGAGTGACTCTGATCAGGAAAGGTGACCCAGGCATTGAAATCCAGTCCTTTGTATTGGGCCAGACAGTATTCTGAATGAACAATTTGTACTCACCCCCACTTTGCACTTTGAACTCAATTTCTGCTGGGTTTGGACACTGTGTGAAATCTTCTTGATCCGAATTTGGTGGCAAGGGGCCTGTAATTTTGAAGCGGGTCCGCATCAGTGGTGGACTGATTAGCCAGTCCTCAGCAGATACGGGTGTGCCATCAGAGTAGTGTACCTATTGGAGATATTTCAAAAAAATGTTTGAAACATGATATGAGAATGCACACAAGTAATTTCAACTTAAATGGGTTTCCCACAGTACCTGTCAGGTCGCCAACCAGTGTGGTTGACTGTTGGTTGATTTCTATTTTCTAAGTTAATGGTTGGGGGAAAAGAAGGAAAAAACTAACGCTTTATCTCGCAAGAAAAAACTTCACTCCCTCCAATAACCAACGAGTGTCTCCCAGTGATCTCTGGAATGAACATGACATCACACTTGAGCACTTCTCCATCATTGCGTCCTGGAGACACAACACTCTGCCAGAATGGAACTTGCTCAAACTGCCTTGTCTCCGCAGTGTATTCTGGCCCTGGCCCTTTGTGAGTTAATTTGAGCAAAACCTGGTGTGGTGACAAACCTTTGTGCACAACAATACACATTCCAGCACTTGTCAACGAAGGAATGGAAATGGTGGATGGAATAAGGGTTCCTGTGTTATCCACAAGAGATGTACACTCAATCATGCACTGCCATTTCATGCCAACAACGGGTGTGTTTTCCCTGCAAGGTGTAACTCTGAATTTACTCATAGAAGCTGAAACACCTATGTGTATTTTGATTATTACAAGAATTCAATGAGGTCAAACGCAAACCAAATGTGACTGCTCCAAATGATTTGATTACCTCAGAGAGGTTCTTTATTGTTGTGAAATTAATTTCAGATTTGCAGCATGGCTTCTCATAAACCTTTTCCAACAACAATGTCAATGAACTGTAAGTATAAATCAAAACATACGAGTTGGGACTTCAACGCAGAAATCAGTCTTTCTATTGAGTCAAATGACCGGATCACACCAAAGTCATGGGGCGTGTCTCTCAGCTTTAATGCAGATCTCAAAACAGTTTTTGCGGTCTCAAGGAACCTTTCGAGGTGGTCCTGTTGCAGAGTGATGATTTTCTCTGTATTCAAAGATGAGCAAGTTTGGTGACAGCATTAGTATTAACCTGTTGTTTGTGCAATTTCCATGCATTCCGATATAAGTTGCTTGTGCCTTGTCGCTAAAATGAGCTCTAGTGTCGAAAATGTATCCTCAATATCTTTCAGTGCAACACCACAATTCTGTTAGTTTTTTTAATTGACTTGGCTTTGTGGTTGCTGGTTGGACCTCATTGATGTCATATTTGGTCTTAGTCACTGCCGCAAGTGCCTCCTCCAACACTTTGATTTTTTCTGAAAGTTCTTGTGATTGCCTTGTAATTATTTCCTTCCTCTCTTTGGATGCTTGTTGAATTGTAATGGTTGGATGCTTGGGACACAATGAGTTTGAAATTAACAAATTGGGCAAGATGGCCAAAAACCTGATTAGCTTGATGGGCACCAGAGAGAATACAAGTTGAACACACGGGAATATTATCTTTTATACAAAACATATCCAACGGCCTGTTGTGCTCAGGGCATGGAAGGTTTGTTTTAGCTGCTCCGATTTCAATGGGAGTGAACTTTTTTAGAAAAATCATCGTGAACAGGTAGTAAGGAAAGAGAATTAAACCACAACTTACAGTGTGTCCTTGCGATCTGCAAGTGTTTGTTATAATCCTCATACAACGGGGTGTTGCACAAACAAGTACCCTGCACACCACGCAGGAGTGGGTTGGCTGCACTTCCTCACATATTGGGCAACACTTCTTTTCTCCTTGTACAGCATCAACAATTATTTCCGATTCTCGTAGAATTTGGGTTGCAGTGTCAATCTGAGAAAACTGGTTTTTTTTTTGAAAGTAAGTATACAAGGAAGAAGGTCGTGATAAAAAAAAAAACCGATGGCAGGCTGGTCTTGACTGGGAATGGCAATGATTCGCCGCATATTGGACAACTCAGAGCAGATATTGTGTGCACCATAGAGTGGACATTCACTCCTCCCTTGTTGTGCGTCAAAAGAAAAAAAGATATGAATAGTCTCAAGTATTTCATATATCTCCAAGAACCTTCGTGTTAGGCGGGCCAGACAACAACTCAGGATGAATACGCAGCAGTGGTGACCACATTATATTCTGTTGATTCACACTACATGCGCTGCCCCCAACACATTCTCCCATCCCATCATTCCCTCTTCCACCACACTGCTCAGAGAGGATAACACCAGAAGAAGCAGAGCCAGTAGCAGCTGTCTGCCCTGACTGTGTCTCCCCTGGCTGCGTTTGATGCCGGCACCCCTCTGCGCCGCCGCTGTTTCTCAGTGAGCCATTTAATGAAGGGGCCTGGGCCTGGGCCTGGGCCACGCCCTGGTAGAAAGCTGACCGAGCCACCGCGTTGTTGACCAGCTTGCGGGCACAATCCATGCACACCCTGTGAGGCGTGGTGCCTGCTGTTTGCTGTGCCGACGAAGTTCCTCCTGCTGTGGAGCCTGGTGCGCTGCTCGGCGGCGTCGAAGCTGAGCTCGACGACGGGGGTCCTCTTCGTGTGGCGGCGAGAGGGACCCTGTGGAGCTCCGCAATGGTTCGGTTTGTTCCCCCGCCAGCGAGAGACAAGGGAGAGAGGCACAGCCCACATGTTGTGTCCCACGAGAGGCTGTCTTCAAGCTCCGTGGTGGAGGAGGCCATGAATATTATCACTTGGTCTGGTTTTTTTTTGTTTGTTGGTGTGTTTGAAAGGTGTTTGCCAGCGACGAGGGAGTCGCTATGACGGAGTGATTGATTCCAAGTTAGCGACCTGATGAATCCAGAAACAACCAGTGGGAATATTCCAGTCCCTCATTGGCCGAAATTGGAGGATAGAAGCAAAATCGGAAGCGATGATGCGAGGGGTCAGTCACAAATGGGTGCTGTTGTCCTCTGCCCCTGATCACTGCTATCTCTCAGACGTTCTTCTCACCACCCAACAGTGGCACCGAACGGATAGATCGATTTCTCCTAAAGCCCATTCTCTGGCCTTCCTGGATTGGAGAAAATACACCGCCGCTCTTATTAGACTTCCGGTTTTCGTCCTGTTACCAAAACGAAAAAAAAAAAGAACCAACGGATGGTCGACGTGCCCAGGTCCTCGCACCGCAAGAAGTACTGCCAGAGTGTGGCCTACACCAAGGCCCCGACCGGTCCAGATCTCTCGCCCTCACCATCAACAGCAGAGTGCAGTACTTCAACTTTTTCAACAACATCAACCACTTGCCCTTCTTCCCCATCATCATCACCACACACTCACAACACCGACCGCCCTTCGTCCCCAATGCAACACAGCTCCCATAATGGCAAATCGTCGTCCTCCTCCTCGTCCTCCCACCGCAAGCGCTCCTCACACTCAAAACCAAAGCTCAAACGGTCAATCACCCCGCCGACTCCTTCGTCTTCGTCGTCGTCAACGGCTGAGGCGACCAACTTGGGCGACGCGCCGCCAGATTCCAAGCCTGCACCCACAATTGCGCCGACCGAGACCAAAAGGGAGAAATCTCCAGGCCACGTTAGGACGCCAAGCACGGGCGGCTGCCCTGTTTCTAGTTCCAGTTCCAATTCCAAGCCAAAGTCCAACGTGAGGCCCAAATCGCACTATGACATGCCAAGATCGAGGGGCATGACGTTGATGCAGCCCGTGAGTTCCAAGTCCAGCTCTATCACAAGCTCCGACGATTTGAGGTTGACACCGATTCCTCCCAGGTCACACAGCACCCAATCTACAATCTCTTCCCAAAACCAAGCCACTATCTCGGAAGCCAAGACGCCTACCGCTTCTTCATCTTCTTCGTCGTCATCGCACAGCCGAACAGGCCGTTCGTCTCCAGTCCAAAAATCTCAATTGCAGGATTTCAGTGACTCGTCGAGCGAAGATGAGAACATTACCAGCCGAGACTACGATGCCCTGTTCGCCGCCGCCCTTGCCGGGAAAACAGATAAGAGGCTAGAAGAGATAGTAAAGAAGCACAAGCACCGGCACCATCACCACCACCATCACCGTCGCCACCACCACCGCCACCACCACCACACACATTCCCACGACAATCCCGAGCCGAAGAACTCCCCTACCACTTCCCCTGCTACAAGCCCTCTGATCCGGCCCACCCGCCATTGGAAGCCCCCGCCGCCGTCCCAGAAGTACGAGCAGACAGGCGCACAGGTCCCTGTGGCCAGCAATCACAAGCAGCTGCAGCAGAGGCGCAGCCACCGCAGGCAGTATGCTACTATGACAAACAAGGAGAGGTCGGCGACGGTCTTTTACATGGAGGAGCAGCTCCACAAGCTGTTGCTGGTGCATCCGGAGGTTCCCACAAATGTTGCCGTCAGTGAAATCAGGGATCGGGCGCGCTCACAGCCGCAATCACACATGCTACACACTCCGAAGTTTCCAGAGGCCGAACGATTCAGTGCGGAGCCACTGACAGAGCAGGTCAAAGTTGTGCAACAAATGGAGTCAGAGCAAACAGTTTCTACTTCTACAGTATTGTGTGAAGGGGAGCCATCCCCCACAAACCCTTCTGAGGCACAACCAACAACCATTGAGCCCTCTGAACAATCACATGTTGAAACACAACCATTGGCTGAATGCGTAACTGAAGAGAAGTCGACTGAAAACCAGACTTCCGGGAGTCAACTCAGTAATTATGAGTCTAGCTTGCCTGCCAAGCTAGAACAGGCCGAGCCAAAAGATGCACCACAAAATATCCAACCATTTTCAACATATTCGTCTTTCCCTACATACTCCTTGTGGTCATTTGCACATTGCGAGTCCCTAGCCCCCTCAAGGAAACCATTCTTGAGACTTCATATGCCCCAAAATCTTGGTGCTTCTGAACCTCTTTCCGAGTCACCTGGTACCACTGCGCTGCTTACCGAATCTTCAGCTCTCAGTACCAGTGTTGGAGTTGGTAGTGACAGTGTCTCATCATTAGACTCGTTGGATTCTTCTTCCTCCTCCTCTTCCTCTTCCTCATCTGAAAGTGACTCGGAGCCAGAAAGGCCTATGCTTTCCAGTAGCCCTATCATTTCTGACCAACCAACAAAATGTTCTCCACTTGTTCCGGAAGTAATTTCTTTCGATGGGCCAGTAAGCCCCACTTGCCCCGTGGGGATTTGGAAACCTGGACTACCTCCTAGAAATCCCGGGGATCCAATTGCAAGAAGTTCCAGTGCCAGTGAGCTAGTAAGATACGAAAACCAGGCACCATTGTCACCACCACCCCGGCTGCTTTCCCGTAGCTCCTCTGAATTTGGAAATGATATTGTGCAATTACCTTCAGAAATTAAACCATCAAGCGGCTGCAAAGATATCTCGGATGCACAAGTTAATCTTCATCCCTTGCAGCTTTCTAGTTGCGCTGATGTGAATGACGAAGCTGACACTATACACTTGGCAACACCCATTGCACAACATGCTGAACAATCCGAGACACCACCACCAAATCTTGCATTGACACCTGATGCAAAGTCTGACACCCTGCATAATGCGAAAATTGAACTACAGGACCCTCCAAAACCTCATATACCCAATGAAACGAAGTTGGATCAAAAATCAAGTGTGCTCGCACCTCCAGTTCAGCATCCCCAAAACCAAAAACCAACCGTGCAAAGAAGAGCCGAACTACTATCGCGTACAAAAAGCATTTCACTTCTCAGCTCACTAGTTCGAACTCAGAAGGTAGTCCTTACCTTTTGAATGTTCTCATTTCATGCCAGGTGAACTCCAATAAACTCCTTGCGATTGAATTGATAAAAGCTTGGGTTCAACGTGTTAAAGAAATTCCTGTTGACGATCTGACTTTGGATATATTTGTCTCCCACTTTGCCAAAATTCATGGGTTAGCAATTTATGAAACCTTTGACTTTAAAAATACTTTTATTTTCATTATTATTATTAATGATTAACTAGGGCAGAGAATCACCCACTTTACCACTATTTTTCTCGTTCAATTTTGGCGTTTACGAAGTTCATATATCAGTCTCCAGGATTAGGGAGTGATGGAACTGCAGCACTCATAAGACGCCAGGCGACTGAGTGTTGCGGTTTGCATTCTACCCAAGGCGCTTTTCTATCTAACACCAGTCAGATCGCATTGTAGATATTGCCATTGACAAATGGTATTCCGATCTCTTTGAGCTGGATGTGTGGATAGAAAGAGCTTTGTGGGAAGTTGTTTTTGATCTAAACTATAAGAGCTTATGGGGTAGATATTGTAAGAAGGTGACACTCCCTACCCATCGTTTTCGATCTTAAAAACAAAGTAGTTTCATACAGAAGATGAAGACTTCAAGGCTGGCTGTTCCAAGCTTCAAGATATTACCACCCAATCCCTTGGGATATCACGCCGTTTTTGCCTGAGTACTCCCTCACCATTTCTACTGGTAAATGTCCTGTGCTTGTTCTGATTTCGGTAACCTCCCTTTTAGGCCCAGGAAGGCTCTGCCAATTACACCCCCTACAAAGACTCTATAAATGGTACGTACCCCCACCATTGTTACGAGTAATGCTAACTCTAGTTAGAGATTAAAAAATTAGACACACTAACTACACCATGGCTGAAACTGAACTGCCTTGTCAAGGTGGGTGCTCATATTGTGGGTACTGTGGAACAACACTGGGGGGACCAGCTACCCCCAGATCAGCTGAACATGTATCCAACCACAGTCAACCCCTTTTGTCTGACTCTATGTAGTGGTGCAGACGACTTTTTACCTATAATTTCTTTTGTACTGATAAAAGGCAACCTGGACCATCCTTTTACAAGTTCGCAACTTCCAATATTCTTTGCCTTTCTTATTTTCAACAAGCATTTAAATATATCGAGCACTTTCTGAGAGAAGAGGATATTTCTGGTGAGCCGGCCTACATTTTAACAACCTTCCAGACTTCCCTTGCTCTAATTGAAGCCCTGATTGTGAAAGAGGTGTCACCCCCACAGGAAGCACGTCGTACACCTAGTGGTATTGATATTTTTATACCTTATATATCTGATTGTTTGGCAGGTGAACTTGGTACATTGAGCCCCGACCCAAAGCTTAGCACTTCCCCAGCAAAGGAGTTGGAACCTCTTAGTGTAGTACCCAACTCTCAACAAGAGGTCCCAGCAACTCCCTCAGGTGAAGAAACGAACACAAAACCTCCACTGGATACAAAATATCCTGGATCAACAGAGTCTCCCCAAGGAAGCCCCCTCACTACGCTCTCTCCCTTGTCCGAGTCTTCAAATGTTCCCTCAAGTCCCTGTATTGTGCTGGCACCAGATTCGTCGCCCAAGGCACCAATAGGTGATTTAAGTAATGTAACCAACCACATCACTGTCAGTAGGGTTCCCTCGACCGAACCACTAAAAACAACACCACCTCCATTACCTCTTACAATGCCCCCACTACGCCCTCATTTGATCTTACCTCCAACGTTAAGAACCTCCAGTCTCCTCTCTCAACTCCCCAAAAGCAATCAAGCACCTTCAATATCCCTAGTGCCTCATATCCCTTATAGTGCACAAAGTTCTCACCCTTTACTATTAAAAACACCTCCCGCGCCGTCCCGACCACCGCCTGAGCGGCTTCTCTCTAACACACCTCAGCCACATGCGAAGCCATTATCAGCACAGCTTAGCACTCCATCTGAAATTTCTACTTCACTAGAAAGACCGACACGACAGGAAGGCGATCCAACACTCCCCAGTGTTAACGTGCAATCTACTGCATCAGGGACAGAAGCCCCACTCACTCCACCAATCCCAATCGGCTCAGCTGTATCCATAGCACAACCTTCCCTAATAACACCTGTTTTATCCCCCAAACAGGAACCCACTACTGAAGTTCTACATGTAACCACAACTGAACTTCCCGCAAACACAGTAAATTCACCAACTGAGGACAGGTCATCCACTCACAAAATGGAGGCCACCCCAGAACCCTCAGGGGAAGTTCTTCTTTTACCATCCAGGGTTGAAGACACTCATCCTCAAGAATCAACTCTGTCAAACAACCTTTTGCCCGCATCTTTACAGCCCAGTCCCATCCCAGCAGCATGTACTGGTTCAGAAACAGCGGTCCCACCCCCTCTTTTGCCACCCACAACGTACCAGCCTTCAGTGGTCTGCACGCCAATCGAACCCAAGCCTGCTTTGCTTCGTACCCCTCCCTCTGCACATGCACCAGTACCACCCTCAGCGCCTCTCCGCATCCCAGCAACTCATGCACCTGCGCGTCCCTCTTCACAGGTGTCACTCAGTTCTTCTCCCATACTGCATACACCAGAAACATTAAGTCAACTGGAGACTAACAGCTTTCCTTTACCACTCCCAGAATCTCTCCCAGAGCCTCCGCCACCCCCACCTTCGCCACCACCTCTCCCACCTGCTCCCTCACCACCATCATTTAGACCCAAAGACGAGTCTGACAACTCGAAGTTGGCACTCAGCCGCATCTCAGCCCCCAGTTTTACAGAGGAGCCACCATTAGGCTCTTTGGCCCAACAATTGGAGGCTTCTTCACCCCTCAAAGCCTCCACAGATGAACACTTTTTACAAACATCCCCATTTTTGGCATCTTCTTCCTCTGGCCACGAGTCCACCATCCGCATACAGTCAACAACAACTACATCCATTCCACTTCAAGCGCAAACGTCACTCTACCTCACAGTAATTTACTCATCCCCAACCCCTCCTGTAATAATTCACACCCCTCCCTCCACCCGCGCACCCATCCCACAACGGCTGTCCATTCCCACAACGGCTGTCCACTCCCCCTCAAACCTCCCTCATCAACTCCCCCTCACCCACACCGAAACCACTTCTGCCGCCACCGGGATCACAGAATCCCCCTCCCGCACCAGCACCGGAACCCCCACTCCCGGTACTGCATAGTTCCACCACCACTCCAGGTCCGGCCTCGGTCCTTATCTCCCTTCCCGCACAATCACCAATCACCCTTTCTGTTGTCCATGAACTACCTCCGCCCCCTGAGGCCATGGCACCACCCCCGCCAAAGCAAATACCTGACACACTCACAAAGGCTAAAGTTGATGATGTCACTGGCCTCGCCGATTTAGACACCAGACTGATAGTACCCGGGAACTAACTGCAATTTGATTGTAATTTCTAGTCTCAAAAACCAAGGAAATATGTGCCACACAATATCTTTTATTGTGGCTTTTTGGAATACACTTGCTCTATTTATTACTACGGATTTCAGTGATTGACAAAGCTCATTCCTTAGGTTTTGTTTGTTTGTTTCTTGCATGAGGGGAGCTTTTGCTTGTTGTGTTGCTTGCTTTTTTGCCTGCGGTAGTTGTGTTTGTGCTTGTTGTTGTGCTTGTTGTTGTGTTTGTTGTCTTTTTAGCTGTGGTAGTTTGGATTGCAGTTCTTTTTCTCAGTCTCTTTGGTAGTTGGGTCACTCTGCCTCCCTTCTCTTTCCAGTTGGTGCCGAGCCTATTTGTCCAGGTCTTGTGCATTCCCACCAGCTTGAATTTGGACCCTCCACTTCCTCCCTTCCATCCCCACCCGGTTTCTGTTCTTTCGGTTCTGTTACCTCGGACTGCTGGTTTGTTTTGGCGAACTGTATTGACAGGTTCCGGTAGTTGCCAACATTTTTCTGACTTCTCAATTGTTCCAGTGAGTTGAATTCCCAGTACATGGGATACAGGTAGCTTTCTCATTTTGCAGTGAGCAAGTGCCATTAATGGTAGCTGGGTTATGGAATACTTGGCCTGCTGTTCAGTGAGGCCAAAGAGAACTCCAAGGTTTATCATATCTCGGGGTGTGTGAATGTGAGGTTCCTGTCAACCAAGTTATATATTAGAAATCAAGAGAGAAACAAAAGGTAAAAAAGTGTTGTAACCAGGAAAATTGACGCACCTCCCGTGCACCACTAGAAAGCAGTACATTCTTTTTTTTCGTGGCCAGCATCAATTCAAGGGCATTAGCTACAAGAGTCCGGCTGTTCATTTGTGAAGTCATTGCTTGTGCTGTACATAACTCAAAGTAGATTCCTCTTTCAATTGCACCATGCACACCCGCTGCACGAAGTCCCACCCATCTCTGGCTGGCATCAAGAGATATGATGTCTACCTGGAAATGGAAGGTCAAAAGAGGACTTGACAAACCCCAAAAAAAAGAAACCTCAAGAGTATTACAGCAAAGCGAGAGAGTTCCAATGGTGGTGGGTAGAACTGCAATAACATCCCAACATGGATCCTGTGAGACCTTCCTGAATGCAGCAATCTGCCAGAGGTCAAACCATATTCACAAGACTAGATACAGACCACAAAACAAAAAATGGTAACACAACAGCAACACTGTAGGTAGGTTTAGGTGAATTGGAGTGCTTTATGGCTGTTGTTATTTTGGAGGCAGTCCTGGCAGCCAGGAATATTAGCTTGCCACTAATTTTAGAGCAAGCAAACCTGAGATTCATTACTCAGAACGAAAGTGAGGCGTCTCAGAACAGCCCTCCTCTTGGTGACAGGCATCAGTTTCAGCGCAGTTTGCGGATCCGCAGACTCGATCGCTTCTCGAACCGAAGCTTCGGCGGGCAACGCGGGGGCCATCATCGGCTCCACGAGCGACGAGGCCGACGACGCCGACGACAGGCGCTTGGCCGCGTCGGCTCCCACAATTGTGTGGTTGCAAATCACCAGGTCCCACCCTCTGTCCCACGCAACCCGCACCAGCTTCGCTTCCGAACCCAGGTTGGCATCGACGAATGGCATGTTTTTTTTTTTTTTTTGTACGGTCTTTATTGTTGCCATCAGATTGCAAATGACCTGAGGGGCTTGAGCCGGAACGTCGCAGTAGTCGGGGTGCTCGCCAATTAAAGCAGAAGAATGGCGGGACTCCAAGGAAAAAGCCTTGTAGGGGGACCCCAAGTTGATTATAACTTCTTCGGGGTCTCCAGAAGCTGTGGAATTTGCTGGCAATTTCCCGGTCTTCTCGCTTACGGAGATCACGTAAGAGGATTCCTTTCTGAGGAATTCAACTTCAGCCTCCATCCAAAACCGGTCAGTGCCTCGTTTTTCCCTGGCCTTAAACATCTTCCTTCTCATCGAGTGTAGTGCCCTTCTGCAAACCCCTTTTACACGCACAGAAAAAAAACAACCAAGGAAAAAACCAAACGAACAAGAAATCCATGGCGCAGCAGCCTCAACAGGCCCAGCTCCCGGCTGTATCCCCTACCAGAATCACCAGCTGCAAAACTACAAACAACAGCAGCAGCAACAACAATCGCCACCGGACACACCACAGCCACCACGCCTCCGACGACAGAGCACAGCGGCCTGATTATGGGATGACGTCGTTCCCCTCCCATAATGAGCTTGGAGGCGGCGGGGGCTGCTGGGGCATGGTCACCACGATAGTCCCGGGCGTCCTGCACGTCTGCAGCGCCGCCGACGCCGCCGCCTTGTCGGACAAGAGCGCTGCCTCGAGTAGTCACCTGTCATCGTCCAGGCTCAGGTTCCTCGCTTTGTTCGGAACTGTTGGCTGCGCAGGAACCGGCACTTCCGCCAATCCGAATTTGTCACTCAACTCGGTCTCTGTCTCAGGCTCTTCGTCGACATCGTCATCCCCTACAATTCACAGGGTTGTTCTGGTTGACACCCACAATTACGGACCACAAAGTAGCCCTGTTCCCAGAAGAAATCTCGAAGAAGTGCCCAAGTGGAGCAGCAGCAGCGTTCGGCTGGTTGAAAATGATGTCAACTTTACACAAGGCGAAAGTATTACTACTAGCAGTAGTAGTTCTGCGGCAACTCATAGGCTGAATCATCGTGGGGATGACAAGTGGAGACCTCATACTGGCACCTGGGGAAGGGAATTGTACAGGCCCGAACAGAAGCAGAATATTAGCATCGGCACCACTCGGAATCAGTCTCCTACTCTGTTTCAGCAGCAGCAGCAGGAATCTGTGATAATACCTCTAGCTCTCCCGGCACTTTCATCTCCTACGCGGTTCACATCGGCGCCATCCCTGAACTTACCGAGTGCACTGAATCAGGAATGTGCGGCTATGAGGTGCGGAATTAAGCCAAGGGCTACTGACCTTTGGGATGTCTTGCCGGAGTGCTTCGATTTCATTGACGGGAATTCAAATTCCAGTGGTGCAACAGAAGGAAAGAGAGATATTGATGACAGGCTTGCAAGTACCGCGAGAGGGACCGTAGTTTATTGCGAGAGTGGCAGGAATCAATGTATAGTTGTAGCTTTGGCTTACTTGGTTGTTGTTTGCAAGTACACCCTTCGCGATTCTGCGTACTTTATGAATGACCGGATTCCGTTCAGTTATCCCTCAATAGAATATCTATTCCAGGTGAGCATCCATTCTCTTCTTTCTAAGAGATGAATCACTTACCATTTCCAACCCAGCTCCTCGAAATTGAGAAGTCATTCCACGGCGCGCAATCGCTGTCTCTTGTGCAGCTTGTTTCCATTTTTGACAACCCCAAGCGATTATCGCAGTCCAATTCACCCCCTCTGAATCGCACCAATCCACAATTTCCATCAGTTCCTCGAGATCAGACACCCACATCAGTCATTCAACAAGGCCAGGAGGTCTTCGGCCGGCCCTCTCCTCCTCACTCGCCAACCCCTAATTGGTGTTCGCCACCTTCTTCTGCCCGCGCCCCAGTCCCCACACTCGGCAGTGACGAGGACACTACCGGGAAGACAGTCGGACACAATGCCGCTCTCAGTAACACAGTATTCTGCGGAATACGGCCGTTCTGGAATTCAAATCAGGAATCCTCGGACTCTAGGAAATCCCCGCTCTTTCCCACAATTCCAAACCCAATCACCACAACCAGGCCAAGAAAGGTACACAACAGACTGCACGCCTTCACCGCCTTCTGACAATCACCACACCTCACACTCTCTTTGCAAATTTTGTAAGTAATAAATGTTGTGTGTGGAGAGTTCCACCCACTTTTATCCAAGTTGGTGAAAAGCCTTGAATTCTTTTGTCTTCTTTTTTTTGAGGCAAAAACCTCAGTACACAGAGATGCACGTGCGAATTCCATTGTAGTATGCAACTAGGTTTAGGTCTTGTTGATCTCAGTCAAATCCACACCAGCGGCGTTGCTCTGACTGACAAGTTGGAAATAGCGGGACCTGATCTGCTTGTGCCGCACAAGAATGATGACAATCACTACTAGCATGACAACGACAAAGGCTCCTATTCCAAATAAGACACCCAGAGGTAGTGCAATGTCACCTGGAAACGAAAGAAAATTAAGAGGAGTCACGCGACACCCACCCCGCTTTATTCCCATGGCATACGGCATTTCTCAACGTCGAGAAGAATGACGTCTGGCCCATTGCAGTCAGATGACCTTACCAATTGTGTTTGTTTCTCTCCAGATTGACATCCCGTTTCAAACTGGGGGCGGATCACATCGCAGTAAGATACAGAGAAGAACAGTGTGAAAAGGGCATACCACATAATAATCAGAATCCTCACAAACTGGGCAAGCGTATACAGTTTGCCAGTAAAAACTCACCGCACATTCATCACTTACTGGTGAATAAATGTACCGGGGTGTTCCCTCTCCTTCACTGACATCGCAGGCAAAATTTATCACACTTGTAATGAAGTGAGTGTAAGTTACTACTTAATTTGTGGTGTACGTTTCTCTGTCAGAAAGAGTTTGATCACATCCATCACGGTCACCCCCCGTGAAAGTCAGTTGGAAACCACTGTCTTCAGCTGTATAGGGTTTTTTGAGTAAAATTTCATTAAGACTGGCGAAGAAACCCCCTGTGAGTGCAGAAAATTCTAATAAAGATCCAAAATCGTGTGCCACATTGTCAGCTAAACCGCGTCCACATACATGAGTTGCAAGCGGCGATCCAGTGGAATCAACACAGATACTGCCGGAGATGTTGAAATCACAAATATTAATCAGATACATCGAGCTGTCCTCAGAAAGAACTGGTCCAACTGTTTTCCTGTTGTGGTCACGCTCTCTGTTAGAGGAATAGGAAAGTACTTCAATTCTGTCAGATTGAAAGTGAATGTGTGTTCGCCATCTCGAGCAACAAAAATACAAGTGGTGTCGCACTGAGAAGCTCCTGGATCGGGTGTGTAGGTTCCTGTTGGGCATGGTGCACAAGAAGTGGAGCCTGGATTAGAAGCATAAAAGTTTGAAGCACATAACGTGCACTACATGATGATGAGAGGGATGAAGATATAGGAAAAAAAAACCTCTGGTGAACTGGGAGCAGCAGAGTATTCTCCTGGTGGGCACACTGTGCAACCCATGGCTGAACCGCCGCTATAGGTTCCTGCTGGGCATTGCCCAAGTGAAGATGATCCAGATGATATACCAGAAATTGATACATCCGAAATGGAAACCTGGAAGAAGTCCGTTTGCGTTATCAACTTCTCAAAAACGAAACCTGTCCAGATGTTTGAGATGGGTTCTGAATATAGACCCAATCAAGCTCAGCTCCTCCTGCAGGTACACTGAAGGAAACTACTGCTCTAGAAGAGTCTTTTGCCCACTTAGCCAAAGAGAAGAAAGGAAGGAAAAAGGACCTGTTGGTAGGTCCATACGAATGTTGTTGATAAAGAACTGAAGACCATGAGTAGAATCGGTAAAATCGCGTGAAAATGAGAAGGAAACCACGCCATCTGTAACAAACTACAAATGTCATAGCGATAGGGAAATAACTTTACTGACCGTTGCAACATATGAGAGAACTGACATAACAGAATACTGTGCCAAATGACGCCCAGAAGACACATAACCAGACATCACCTGCCAACCACTGTAGAAGAAGTGGTGAGAAGGTAAACAAATAAAAGGGAGCCGAACCTTGAGCCACAGTGTCCGTAACATGTTGTACTCCATCCAGTGGGAAAGGTTTCTTCCAGTTCTTGGGTTGAAAAGTAGTCTCTAGAATACAATATAAAGGAGCCGGCCTCGGCAGGTACACATGAAGAACCTTGCTAATAAGTCACAGGGCGGAAACCTGTGTGACAGGGAACTCACCATCATAGTATGTCCCAGAAGAGCACCCCACACATTCCGATTGACCTTGAGGGCGAAACATGCCCTCTTGACAGTCGGCACAGACAAGCCCAGTTTGAGGTGCCGGAGGGACATAACCATCAACCTATTAGCAGTCGGTTCTCACTGTACATAGCAGGGAAGTCATACACAAGTTGCTGGTTCAAGAGGAACCCAATATTTGGTTCTGGTTCCAGTCGTCACACTGCAGGTAGTGAAGTATGCTTGATAATCTGTTTGATTACAGATGGATTTTGGCTCGCATGTGGCCGAATCGGGGAAGCTGTACATGTCATCCTCACAAGGGCTGCGGAAATGTTAAATATATCTAAAATTCCAACCAGCTTACAGGCATTCTGCAGCACCCCCTGAGGCGTAGGTATTGGCAGAACAAACATTACAACCAGTTTGCCCCTTTGAGCTCTGGTATTCGCCAGAATGACACGGAGTGCACACAAGAGGTGAGTACTCATTTCCAATAATGGATAGTGAGGAAATGGCCATGGACGAGAAGGAATTATCACTGGGGAGAACCCTTTAGTACATATGATTATAAAATTAAACCGTACTTAAGAGAAGGTGTAGCTCCACCAGTGAACTTCCATGAGAGGATGTGGGGACCGACCTGAGGTGAAATAAATCGACACAAGAGAAGAATATGGGGGCAAACCGCCACTACAGCAGTGAAGTCTCTGTAATCAAATATTGTCTGTTTGACAGATAAAACAGTTTGTTGATCAATTGAAAATTCAAAAATGCCAGAGCCTTCTCCTTCCTAGGTGCAAGTTACAGTCAACACCACAGGGACCAGTGAGTGGGGCGTTGACCTCTAAGCCATTTGCCAATACTTGGTAAGCAAATGTGACAGATCCCTGAATCAAAAACTGAGTGGTTAATTCCATTATCGACGTTCCGGCAGTTGAAACAAGAAGACCTCCTTGTGCCACAAACCCTAAGAAAGTCAAATGGACAGGTAAATTGCCACTCTATACGAACCCTTGCAGTTGGTGCCTATACAAGATGTAGTGAAGTCTGAAGGTACACTCATAAACTCGAAGTAAGTATTTCCAGAACCAACACTGTATGTCCCTGGCTCACATTGTGCACACTCTCCAGTATCAAGAGCATAACTACCAGGGGAACATATAGTGGTAGAAGCTGATAGGACGTTGTTAGTCTCAGACAAGTTTAAGAGTGCATACAGCAATTCACAAAGATTGTTTCTGTTGCAGGGAGAGCTACCCCATCATGGCACCGTTTCGGGTTTTCCAGCCAAAAGTAAACTTTCTGACGTTGATTATTCTCACATGTGGTAAGGTAATAGGTATAATGGGCAGACGAGCAAATAGGGCACTACAGTACAGTCATAACTTGGTACAAAGATCTGGGTCATACCCCATACTCAGTCTCCCAGACGAGATTGTACTTGCATGGCGGACCCTCAATGGTATTGATTGGGGGTGGTGTGGGATACCCAATACCACTGCCAGGAGTACATTTGAACGTAATATTCAGAGACCTGGCCACACCGCCGCATCCTGGGGTTCCATGTGTATAGGAAATAACCAAGCTCTCTAGTTTTGTTATTCTGGAAGGATGATTTGTAAAAAGAACCTGTTGGTTGTTCGCCTGCATAGAACCCAATCACATCACCAAGATTCATGCCAATGCAATGCCCAGCATTGTCACAAAGATTGGTTACCTACCAATTTCACAAAAAAGATAAGGAAGTGGGCACTGCCAACTTGGCAAGCATATCCGAGAATTGGAACACCATATCGGTCATAGCAGCTGCGGTTACTGTGCTGAAGGGAACAAACATTGGTATAGTAGCTCATCTTCAGCCTGCACCCCCCTGAGCAAAAAAAGGAAACTCCCGTGTACATACTGGTCGTAGATGGGTCCATACATATCACCAGTTCTAAAATGTTGAGTGTGTGATTTTGGTTCTTAGACTACCTTTTCAGGCCGTTAAGATCGAACATTGTAACTCCGCCATCAGGAGAAAATGTACAGTTGTTCACACAAGCAGTGGAGCCCGCAGGAGCTGTCGTCCCCCCACCACAAGCCAAACATGCACCAGCAACTTCCGGGTTGAAAGTTCCTTCAGGGCAGGGTTCACACTGTGATGCTGCAGCGGGGCTGCAAGATTGAGAAGTGGTTAGTGCTAGACCTCAGTTTACCTCGAATATCCTGCACTGCAGTTTTGACAAAACTGGATACCCCCTGGGCTGTATGTCCCAGCAGTGCAGGTTGTGCACTGTTTAGCGCCCCCTTCATAGGCCAAAGTAACACCACCTGTGAGTGAGATACTCTGGTATGAAGTCAGTAGGAACTTGATTGGGAGAGAGAAACCGAAATTTTAATGTAATCAGTGGGTGTGTTTACAAGCCCAGAACTCGTTTTAGAGAAGACGAACTTAAATGTATGGTTTCCAACTTCACACAAGTAGTTTTGGGTTCTACCATAAGAAAAGTTATTTTTATGCTTTGGGTCACTTTGTAGCAGTATTTTTAAGAGCACATACGCAGGACTGAAGTAATACAAGGTTGACGATGATCGTGATTCGTCAATAAACTGCAGTTGACATTGGTATGGGGATCGGCAAGAGTAACCAAAAGTGAAAGAGAGATACCCACGTTGCAATTGCTGGGTGGTGGAGTTAGTTTGTTATCGAAAATTTAGTGCATGCCTGAGTTTTAAGGATAAGTGTAGAAGTTACATAGCGACCATGACCTGTACCTGAATAAATATAGGAGCCAGCTAGTAACCATCCCCTGGTAGTGTGAAGTTAGTGGAAAGGTTTCAAATTGTTGTATACGTTGTTCCACATGAGCCAGTGCATGTTGTGGAAAAGCCAGGTAGGTAAACCCATTCATGCCAATTGTTGTAAAACAATCCAGGTACAGCTGCAGTTCCCTCACCACAAGGAGGGCAGGAAGTCGAGTTGGCAAGTGCAGCTGTGCCTACAGGGCACCAGAGGCACCTGTAATCACCAGAGGGACGATACTGACCACTGTTGCAAGCCCCTAGATTATGTTGACTTGGTTTTGCAGAGTTTTCAACAAGAGTTTACCGCATGGAAGATTAAGGCTATCAACTGGAAGGCTTGACTCACGGAAATTACAAAAGGTGGAGTTTACCCATCTGTATTTCTTTTTTTTTTTTAAAAAAAAATAAAAAGGGAAAAAATAAAATTAAATATGAAATGGTGCTCACTAGATCTCGAACTGGCTGCCCATCTCGCAACTCGCAGGGTGTGTAGTAGGACTCATAATCAGAAGTGGTACAATCTAAAGTGGGGAGTAGAAGAGGGTGAGGAAGGCTAATATGAGGAATACTACTTGTTCTTGGGGAGCACTGTGAAGAACCCTCAAGTGAATAGTAGGTACCACCACAAGAAGTGCATGAAGTGCTGTGAGAACTATTGGAGAAAGTGTTTCTTGGGCACAGAAAACACCGCCTTTGTGTTTCCAGAGGGTTGTAGGTTCCTGGGGAGCATGCAGTGCATACATCGTCTGCATAATCTAGACCATGGACTTCCACGAACTGCATAAATGTCACACCTGTTAGGTTGAAAAGAAAATGCAGAGCCGACTTTAAGAAATGCTGCGTCAGCACCATTAGCCTGTGAGCCATCTTTAGAATAAACCCATTTTAGTGTGTGAACTCCATTTGTCAAATTGTAAGCCACAGTTGTGTATTCTAAAACTGTCCATTTCTAAGACAATGAGTAAGATAATCAATCTGCAATGCACATGCCTTCGTAAGGGCAATTGTCCCATCAATTAAGAATTCCAGTCCGTCATAATTTGGCTCTGCATCAACTTTATACATGAAGCCAATTAAGCCTTTAACAAGTAACTTCGCAAAGGGGTGGAAGGTCAGCCCTCAAGGTAAAGATAGGGAAGACATACATTCACGGTAAGCTCCAGTACACTGGATTGTGAATTTCCAATTGGGCCTGAGGTGATGTAGAGGGTAGAATTTGCACCAAGCTGCCACCGTCCCGTTGTTATTTGTGCCCCAGCGCTTGTCAAAGCATATGTGTTGAAATACAAGCGGTTAGAAGCTGGTCCAGTGGATGGGAATCCAGCCCAATCCATTACCCGGGTTCCCCCACCAATTGAGAAGTATCCTGGCATAAGGCTTGTTCCAAAAACAGAAAGAAAGAAAAGAAAAACCTGGACCACAAGGAGAACAAGAGAGAGCCCCATATGGGAGGTAGTAGCCACTAGAGCAAGAAATATCTTTGAATTTTGTTTTTTTGAGTTAAAAAAAAAAAAAAAAAGTCACATTACCGCAAGGTAAATTAAATACGTTTGCAGGCTGCTCTACACCGCCTTGGCACTGTGAATTAGGGTCCTTGTAATACAACAAATCTCGAGTGTTATCACCCCTACACTCAGTGTACGCTGGTATGTAGTCGTCGAGAGTGCATTCCTCCTGGCAAGTGGAGATCTGGATTTGAGCAAAAGACACAAGCACAGCCACAATCAGAGCAAAGGCACTCCCTGTGTGTAGTAGCGATTTTTTTTTGTTTTTTATGTTGTTTTTGGCGTTCAAGTTAATGACACATTGGCATTTCAATTGTCTCGGTAGTCAATACCCCGTGTGCGCAACATCTCTCGGTCTCCCTAAATAGAAATAGTTCAACACTTCGTTCAGTGAATCCTCCCTGGGGGTCTGTGAGTGAGAGGTACCGAGTTGGTTGACGATGGGAGAATGCACACTTGGGATATTTCCTTCGTTTGGGAGCCTTTGGGACTCCTGGGAACCACCAGAGAGGCGACAACACACAGGACCTTCCCATAAATCACTCTACGGCTCATGTCCAGCACCCCACATAGGCGCAAGGTGTGGCTAGATTGCGACCCTGGTACGTTTGTCTTTCAGGGGCCTCTGTTTGTTTTGAGGACCTAGAAGTAAAAGCTGAATTCCAACAGGTCACGACGATGCATTCGCAATCATTCTAGCAGGTTTGAACGAGACTCGCATTTATTTTGTTTCTAACTCGTACACATTTTTAAAAATTAATTTGTGTTGTACACAACCAGGGACAAATGAGGCTATAGAACTGCTGGGAATTTCTACTGTGGCAGGAAACCAAACCGTCGAAAATACCACTCGCAATGCTCTGCGGATGTGCGAGTTATCTGGTATAAATGTCGGTATGTATGCGAGAATGTGAGCCAGTGTATAGACCTTGTATTTCCACTTACCTTACCAAAATGTGACTCCGTACAGATGTTGTTAAGGGTCAGGCATTCCCTCTGATGAGACCATCTCGTATTTGTCCTGAGATACACGGAATTTCGGGGCTGGATAGCAACTTCAAACTTCCCCCTCCCACAAAGCTCCCTCTAGCCAAAAAAGCTGTATTGCGTATGACAGATGCAAAGCCATATGTTTTGTAAGGATCACCTTTGTTAGATATGGCTGATGTAATTCTGGCCTCACCCGAACCAATTATTCTTGTGGCTACAGCCTGTCTCACGAATGTAGCATTACTTTTATCACTGTTTCCAGAGTGCAAGGAGCATATCGAAAAAATAGTACTCTTGGGTGCATCCTCTTATTTTTTATTCTTCACCCGTAATAGTAAATTCATTAGGAGGCGCAATAGGATGCGGTAACATTACACCCTCAGCCGAATTCAACATTCTTGTTAGATTCCTTGCATATATTATCTCTTACAGACCACATACCAGGTTGATCCAGAGGCTGCAAGGATGGTTTTCGAATCAGGAGTCGATATTGTAATGGTTCCCATTGATGTCAGCCATACTGTACGAATTGATTTTGCCACTTGAGATGCTCACCTGTCACAGGTTCTTGTTACGCCCGAAGTCAAGCAGCGGATTGTTCAACTGGGCACAACGTACTCTGCTTTCCTTGGAGAACTCTTGATGTTCTTTTCAGAATCATATAAAACCGTATTTGGCTTCGACTTCCCTCCCCTTCACGGTAAGCTGCACCCACCAAAACATATATATCACAGTGCTAACAGTGAGAACAAAACACAAACAAACACAACAAAATAAAAAAATCAAGACCCTCTTGCTGTAGCCTATGTGATTGATCCCGGACTATTTACCACAACCAAGATGAGAGTAGATATAGAAACCAGCAGTGATTTGTGTGCTGGTGAGACTATCTGTGATATC
The DNA here is from genome assembly GCA_020536535.1 of Pelomyxa schiedti. Taxonomy (NCBI): domain Eukaryota; phylum Evosea; order Pelobiontida; family Pelomyxidae; genus Pelomyxa; species Pelomyxa schiedti. The sequence goes on along the minus strand of JAHLWZ010000417.1, from coordinate 21,732 downwards.
TACGGAATGTCCCATAAGCCCAAAAACGTCCTCGTTGCCAGGTCAGTCAACGTGCCCAAATTCTGGGACCTTCTCCTCCACTCCATCACCCTCGCCAACTCCCAGTCTCCTCTGTCCTCAGTCTGATGAAAAAAAAAAACCCCACTTACGAGAACGCTTTTTCTGAAAAACAAACAAATTAAAAGTTCTTCTTCCACCAACCTGACCGTTTTGTGACACCCAAATACAAGGCACACAACCAAGAAACCAGTGACTAGCACTACTATCTCGGAGACAGTTGCACATTGGTGGATAGGCACGCCTGATGTCGTACTATTATGGGAGTAGTGGCAGGAGAAAGGAGAGGCTCGACCGGTTGGTGTCTGACTTGGTCAAACACAGTGCAACGGCCGACGATGCAGCCGATCGGAATGGGTATTCGGCCAGATCTTACTTCAATCCCGTCGAAGCCAGTATGTATTTGATGGCGGAGTGGGTTTTGGTTTTTTTTTTTTTTTTGCTGTTCTCAAATACTTTATGTGTTGGGGGCTTGTCTGTGCCGAGCTGAGAATTGTGGGTGTTTCTGTTGTTTTGGGCAAAATGTTATGGAAGATCAGTCAATTTATTTTGGTTTTTTCAAATAGAGAGAGAATTGATGGACCTTGTGTACCGAATTCGTGACCCACAGTGCAAAGACTGGGAGCACATCTACAGCTCAAATTATGGGTCTTCCTTCACTTCGGCAAGTTCTTCAGAATCCAGCCGCAAAACAGGCGTCAACTGTGCGAAAAATCCAAATTGCTTTGTGGGACTAGCTGTTGACCCAATTGTCATTCTCCATAAATTCCATAAGTATGAGCTGATATATTCTTTTCCTTAGGTTGTTCCTGGAGAGGATGTGTCTGCTGAAGAAGTGGCATCATTGGTTTCACGATGGCGCCACAAAAAAGCTGCAGCTGATGCTTCTGCAGCTGCTTCAGCTGCCAAAGCTACTGCTACTACTACTACTACCACTACCACTACCACTGCCACGCCACAAGCAACTCCATTAACTTCATCAAGTTCCTCACTCTTTTCAAAATTGACCTCAAGTTCCTCCCGCTTCTCAAAGAGTTCCTCTACGAAACCTGTGTCCAACACGACCTCCACAGCAGTGGTCCCTACAGCATCAGTAGCGAAGCCAGTCATTGTTTGCCAAGATGGCCTGAGGGTCAAGCTGAGTGATTTAGCCAGTTCCTCCACTACAGGTTCCTCTTCAGTGTCTTCTTCTGCTCCACCAAGTGGGCGAAAGGGAAGTTCATCCCATAAACCAAATCCAAGAAGTACATTGCAGATAGACTGTCCACTGACACATCCTTTTATTGGGTTGCAGGTATCTCTTAGCGATACAAAGACCTACCACTAAACTGTCAATAGAACCTTGGTTCAACCTGCTACATGAATTCGGTTCTTCAGTGCATTTTTGGAGATACAAATCTTTTTAACCTCCTGCTCCTCTTAGACCCTTCTTTACTTGTAAGTATATGGCGTACAATTACATGTACTCAACTCTTACAAGGTTGGGCCAAAAAAAGATGACCCATTAAGTGAATTGAGGAAAAAAATATGCACCGATTTGCAGGGACTACTACTAGCGATGAAATTATCTGTACAAAAGTCTTTATCCCCTGAAACCTTTGCATCTACTCTTCAAATATCTACTTCTACACAGCAGGATCCCCACGAGTAATTCATCAATATCTTTTTATGGGCTATGCTCACTTGACTTAGATTTTACAGTCTCCTTATGGGGAGAATAGAGGAACAGTTTGTGAAGTCGCACCCTGGTGAACTTTTAAATGCCTTTCAATATCTTGTGACAGGTTTTCAGACGCCATGTCCGCCATGTCTTTTCCTGAATCACCTAACTTCAGGTTATGTTGAGTACTCAACCAAGTGCACAAATTGTAGGAAATATGTGCCTTCCAAAGATCCCTTTTTCGAGATAAAACTCAATATCAAGGTGAGCCTTTCATCCTTGCACATAGTAGTTATCCTCATTTAGGGACATCACAGCCTCCAAGGTTGCCTTCATGATTACTTCAAAGAGGAGGAATTGAGTGGGTTTGTTTACTGAATCGCAGTCCTAAAGTGAGAATTATTATTAGGTTTCATTTGTGTGGTTGCAGTCGTGGTACAATTATGCGTGCTACTAGAATTTCCAGGTTACCAGGGGTATTATTCTGTAAGCTCCTTCGAATTCTAAGAAGTGATAAGGTCCTTAAATTACATTTGATGAGATTTTCTTTCAATACAGAATCGTCCAAGGAAGAAAAGGTTTTTTTCTTTCCCTTTCTTGGCTTTTTTTTTACATACTACTCAGTTAATGGACTCTATAAAAATTGAAACCAAGTTGTCAATGAAAGAATTTTTAAGTGACAGTGCTCTCCATCAAAAAGATGCAACACATCCACACCGCTATGAGTTATTTGCAGTCCTTTCTCACATTGGTGTTTCTATTCATGGTAGTGACGTAATTTTTTTTGGAACACCGTTTAATTTTTGCTGAAGGCGGGCACTATATTGCCTATGTACTGGACAGGTACAATTTTCCTCTTGTTTTTAGGGTTTTATTTTATTTTGTTTTTAGGTCTACTGACATGTGGTGGAAATGTGATGATCTCCGAATAACTCAGTGTCCTGAATTTCCACCTCCTCTTACAGAAACAAGTGAGTGATGAAGCAAAAAAAAAAGTTATTTGCTAACATAGTTATCGAACAGACGAAACACCATATATGCTGTTTTACCAAAATAAGTCACATACTATTCCTGACACAACTCCACGAACTTCTTTTGTTTTGTCATGTTTCTTTGTTGGTTTCCAATCGAATCTAATAGCATAAAGTGATAGAGCAGATTACTGCAGAGAATGTGGAGCTTGAAAAAAAATACTATGAGCTCACCATAGAAGAGAGGGATCACCAGGAGTCAGCAAGATCATACCTTCAACTATACTCCACAATACATGACGTATAGCAAGTGACATCGAAAGCTCATTTACGTTCTGTATAGAAAATACCATCTCAGTCTGAAACGGAATACCACTGGATTGAAGTTGGATGGCTAAGAAATTGGATGTCAGGAGGGCAGGCAGCAATCCCTCCAATTGATAATGCCTCTCTGGTCTGTGAGCATGGCAATGCCAAACTTGAGAAAGGGGCAACCACACACATGAAGAGAATCAGTGTGGTACTCTTGCCTTCCTCTAGTATTTCCCTTAAAGAAGTGCTAGCCTGTTTGGGAGATGTTCCACGCTACTTATGGTGGAGGTCCTGCATTGTCCCATGAGCACTGCTGTCTACTGTGCCTCGAAGTACCATACATATATATTCTCCACTGTGCTTATTCCTAACAGACCTGGATTGCCAGAAGAGATTCTTTGAAGCAGATGAAAGAGATGAAGAGTGACATGCAACACAGACTTGAGTCGCAGTATGTTTCACAAGGGTATCATATCAGCAGGAAATTTATAGAGCGTAAGACGTTCGACGTTAGTCTCTGCACTTACCTTGAGAAGGTTTTAAGGAAACATCCGCTTCCACTAGGATTCCTGTAGTGCAGCTTACTGAAGATATTCTTTGCAAGCACAAAAAACTTTTCCCCCTTGATAATGCCAAACTAATTTCGGACGAAGTTAATACTTCCAGAATTTAATTGATGTAGTAATGCCATAAACAAGATTTGGGAGTATTTTTTGACACAGTGTGAGGGTACAATTCGCCCAGATCAAACTCTATACCACCAAGATACTGAGTGCCGTGACTGTCGGAAAGACTATGAACGAAAGAGGAACGATTCTGTACGCATTACAAACCACCTGGTGCGAGTTTTCCTCTGTCTAGCTCCTTTCTGACTTTTCAAAACAAAGAATAACGAGTACTTTGACATTGGAAATTCTTTCATACGGTATCCATATGATATCCAAGAACGAACACAGTAAGAATCCCATCACTACACCTCCCACGATGTGAAAATAACCCAAGATACTGCTTGGTTTCTTCTGCATGGTATCAGATCTGGTCTTCATACACTTCTTCCCGTGACTCGATGAGGTGACCTACCTTCCCATGTCCTCCTATCATGAACGAATTTAGTGCCTCCCGGCCCGGTCCTATAGACAATAGTAAATTCGTTTGCCAGCACAATAAAGTGGGCATCAACGTCATTGAAAAGGTCTTCACGATGCAGTTTGTTAGTTGTAATGCAGAATCTTCCCCGTTTCGCATTCTCCCTGAGAAACTTTTCTCTATTTTGGTTGAGAGGTGTGAGTGAAGACATGAACTGCAGTTCCTAAACTGAGATCCCATACCAGGTACTCCCTGAAAGAAGGCTCCAAGATAGTTCTCCGAATCAATACAAACAGAAACTACTCATCATACTGGAATGGAAGCCAAGTTGACTACGCACTGACCCCGGATCTGTGTGAGGAGTGTGTTTCTCAATCTGCTCAGGAAAGTATGGCTGAGAAGTTTAACTTTGTGGATGAGTACCTCGAAGTAACTAAAGGTACTCCCTATGTGCCCAGTTTTTTTGTTTGTTTGTTTGTTTGTTTGTTTGTTTGTTTGTTTGTTTGTTTGTTTGTTTGTTTGTGAAAAAAGAAAAAAAAAAAAAAAAAGCTTCAGGTTCAAGACTTTGGCTCTCACAACCAAGTAAGCTTTTTAAAGTTCTCATCATGCCATAACAAAGTCCAGTGAAAAGGATAAAAGTGAGTTCCACAACTCCAGTATCGGAATTGAGACTGCTCATTCTTCAGGAGATGGTTTCCTTTTCCTCTTGAGAAACCTTTTTTTTTTTGACAAACTCACAAGGAAATCGAGCCAGTGAGGCAACGGCTCACATTTGTTAATCCCGTAACACGGAAAACCACCGAACTGAAAACAGGCACCCTTGGAGAGAACAAAGTCTCTCAGACCAGCACAATCACAGTGGCTGAGGTACGGATTTCTCATCAATCAACCGGATTGACTCACATTCCAACCAGCTTGATGAAGACGATCCCACAATTATGGAAGAGCTCGGCGGTGCTCCGCCGGCATCTACCACCAAGAGAGCACTTGCATTTGAAGGTACCCACCAACCTGGGGGCTTTCACCACCAATTAACAAAAACAAATAGGAACCGGTCTATCCAGCACACCAATGCCCAAGCCACCTCCCCCAACAACACAAACGGCTGCCCCAAAAGGAAAGCCCTGTCCCAGTTGCACCTTTATCAACCCCCTCAAGGCCACATCCTGTGAAATGTGCGATGGTGCCCTATGACCTGGCCAGTTTTGGAATTTTAAAAAGTTGTATGTATGCCAGGGGGCCAGCAACGAACTCCCAAGTTTGCCACATAATATCTCTTTGAGTTGGATAACACAATTTTACCGTCAAAAAAGACTGAGAAATTTAATTTTTTTTTTCGATATCTCACCAACAGGGCCTGCTTGCCCGTGGGTGTGTGGTAGTGTTGCTGAGTGTTGTCGAGCATTGCCCAAGGGGCACTGCTGGGGGCCCAGAACCCTGCTGTTCACGAGAAAAATCTATTTTCCCCTAACAGAAAAATTGTGCTATCCAACTCAAAGAGAAATATATAACCAATGTCTCTTAATATATTCATTCCGTCCAACTCAATGGCGTTCACGATACCAAATCGAGGAGGAATTGGAGCAAAAAAAATTATTTATGCATTTTTATTTATTGTTTGATTGATTTGGGGTTTGAGTGAGGGCAATGGGGAAATGCACAACACGAGCCAGGGGATATCCGCAACCAACACGATCGTACATCAGCCCAATCTCCTCTCACCCTCCCCCCAAAATGTCTCTTCATCATTCCCGATAAAAAAAGGGTTCTTTCTTCCTCAGAACTAAATTGTGGGATGGAAGACAAACCACCAACTTCTGTTCTCGTTCGGCGTATGTGTGTTAGAATTGCAAAGCCACTACGACCGACTGACTACTTGGTCACAAGTTCACTCGTGAAAAAGGTCTGATTTTCATATTTTTGATTTTTGTCGGGCCCCCGACACCATCTCTTTTGCCCTTTAGGGATTGTTGAGCCTCTGGACTTTGGGAGAGGGGCCTGTTGGTGCCACATCATGAGTCTCAGTTACCAAGTCGTCATCATCATTTTCTCCACCACTTTTGTTGGTGCCTGTGTTTGAACAAAGTGCTGCCGGTGGTGGTTCTTTGGAGGACTGCTGGTTTTTGGGAAAGACAGAGGGCAGAGGGGGTATAAGGAAACCATCCTTATCCCTTGTGAGTGTGGTAGGAGTGGAAACAGAGGCACTGCTGGGAGCACCACCACCACCACCACCACGTTGTGAGGGTGGAAGTATAACACCTGTTTCCGGTGCATTGCTATGGTTCCTTTTCCTGGGAGCTACGTGATAGCGCCTTTTGGGCTTCCTTTGTGCTGGACAACTAACAACGCCAGGAAAGACTAAAGTAGCCCCCTGAAGGTGAGGAACTCCATAGCCAGGCGATCCAAGGTCTCGAGAGATCCTTCCCAATAGACAAGCCGCTTTTCGCTGGAAGTCCTTAACACCTGCTCGATCGGGGTGTTTGGCAAGAACTGCCCCACCGCCGTCATGGAAAAACTCATACAACTTGGGCACAATGGTTTCATAGGAGCAGATTTCCACAAGCCAGTCAAAAAGGGATGGCAACCCTGTCGTGACCTCGTCCATGCTGAAATACTTTCCTGACAAACTCAGGTCGACGAACACAGCATCAGATAGCATCTGTACAGTCAAGAAGTTGTCAACATACTCGGCAATCGTATCAGCGAGATAGTAGTCGTCATCGTCACCGCTGTCAATGGTGCTCAACAGATAAAGCGTGACAGGCCACACATTTTGAGCTTTGAGAAGTGCCATCTCCAAGTCAAGGCCAGGGAGTGAAAGCAGTGAGTTTGCTACCGGAGTAATGACACCTTGCAATCCTAGAATATGTTTATTCAGCTTTCGGTATCCAATGGTAAAGCAATCTGAACCCCCTTTTTTAGGCACTGGCCGCAACTTCAGGAGGGCTTGAAAGAAGATGACGGGGTACTGGATCATGTCCCAGGTGAGGAGGTTGTTCTGGTCCAACCACAGGAACGCATCTCCACTGCAACCCTTCCTTACCAACTCCCAAAGCACCACGTTCATCTTGAACCCAGGGTCGCCGGTTTGTGGATTGCCCTTGGCCTGTTCCCTGATGAATGGCAGCAAAGCATCAGCCACCTTGAAAGTCTTTGGTGGCACCAAGTAGTGGCTAATCGAGCCTTCCTTCATTGCAATCGATGCAATAACATCCTTGGGGATCCCAATTAAGTCCTCTGACAGCTTGTGAAAGTGGTGCAGAACGTTTGGGGACAACGCGGAAACAAGCAATTCTGACAAGGCTCTGTTGATGTCGGCACTGATCTCGGGCTGCGCGACAAGCAAATTGAAGACGGCGTCGTTATTGCGAGTGCATGCTGCGTTGAGAAGCCCATAAAGAGTGTCTTTGGGCAGCGGTGCCGTGTTGCGCTTTCGCCAACGTACAAGTATTTCCTCGAAAATAGGTGTAGCCACATCATCGGCGTTGCGCCTGGCAATGTTGTGCAAGAGGACAGGGAGATTCGATTGGATGCCCTCATCGGTTTCGCTGAACTCGGGGCAGAGAATCTTTTTCACTGTGCCCCACATCCCAGCACGGGATGCAGCCGACGCGACCGTGGACTTCACGAAAGGAGCCCATTTGCGCGTCAAGAACTCCTCTGGGATTTGTGCTTTGTCCCAGCGTGAGGGATCAGCGGCTACGATGCGTAGGATCGCCTTGCAAGTTCGACCGAAGCTCTTCTCGGTAGTGCACGCTGATGTTAGCACCGACGTGCTGAAGTTCGTCAGGGAATACGTTGACGTCCTTGGCACTGCATTCAAAAGCAGTTGGAACACCTCTGTGTGTCCACCCGCTGCTGCACTGCAGAAAGCACTCGCCTTGAGTGCATGGGTGGCTTCATCGTGAAGGAATTGGGCTCCTTGCGGGAGTGCTAGTATTGTTTCAATCAACGGGGAAGCTCCTGTGAAACTCGCAATTTCAAGCAACTCTCCAACTTGCTGGATGTCCTCATTGACCGGGGTGCATACCATAAGAGTGGAGACCAGCTGCGTCGTTCGCACTTCCAGCTGTGATACTTCTTCTTCTTCTTCTTTGTTTTTTGCCTCGAGCATTGATTGACTCGCAATAGAAATTCCCATGCAAATAGCGACACGGAGGTTCTTGTGATTCGTATTCTTCTTTACGCCCATGTCCTCAAGGCCATCTGCAGGCAGGACCGAGACCTCCCTCTGCCACGCATCAAGGAACTCAGACTGTCCATGGGCAATGGCGTAAAGAAATGCACCTGTGGAAACTTACTTGTCAGTCATAAAATAACAAGTACGAAGAAAAAATGCAGAAAAACCTGGTGTGACACTCGGAAGACAGTGAAACCTGGATTGATACATTGGCAGCAAGCACCCAATGGCCACGTTCGGGGCCCCATGTGTGGCACACACGTTGATCATGTTGGAGATACTCCCCACTCGACTTTGGAGCCACTTGATCGCCTTGCCGAGGCTAAAAGGATAGAACACTTCTGCCATCTTCACAACGAACATGAGCTGCTCACTTTTAAAGTGCATCAGGTGTGCAACTGCCCATGTTGTCCTCCATTGGAGAGATTGCCTTTTCCTCTTGCAGTCACAGAATGCCTCTGGAATGTCTGTGAGCTTCCGTTTTCTGTCTTGCTTCCCGAAAAGCGTTCTGTATACAATTCGCCACATCGTATCAATTTGAAAGAGAGTATGACCAAAAGCCCGTTTGCTCTGCTGTTCTTTCCCCTCACAACCAGCGATTCTGATTTGAGTTACTTTCTTCTATGTGATTCAAGTCAAACACACCCATTATCAGCCTGAACTTTTGTCGATACTGTAGTCGCCTCAGCCTCACCAACAACAACCAGTGAGTTTCCCGTGCCACTTCCACAAGAACTAGCCTCCGTGCTTCTGTTTTTTTATTGTGTTTGTGTTTGTTGGCTTCTTGAATGCACTGCATTCATTTAAATTGCTCGTATTTTTTTCAATTGCAGTTTAACATACGCAGTCCCCTGCGTCGGCGTCTCAACGCCGCCGTCGTTTGGGTTCATGGCTGGTGGTTCCACACTACGCACGTCCGGCAAAGCGTGTCTTAGTTTGGAATGATAAAGAAATGGCCAGCCTCCAAATTTGGATCGGCATCACAATTTGCTACCAAGAGAACCCACACCACCTCGAAGGTCCCACAGAGACCAACACCACCGAAAAGGGAACCACACACAACTCACACGCGACTAGGCTGACTGCGGGGTACACCATTTCCATCCCACAATTTACTTCCCCCGAAAAAAAGACCCTTTTTTTGTCGGGAATGATGAAGATAAATCTGGGGAGGGTGAGAGGAGATTGGGCTGATGTACGATCGTGTTGGTTGCGGATATCCCCTGGCTCGTGTGGTGCATTTCCCCATTGCCCTCACTCGACCCAATAATAATAATATTTTTGTTTTGGGTTTAACCACAGGCCTCCGAATCAACACAAACAGAAACTACGGGAATGGAAGCAAAATTGCCTACGCACTGACCCCGGAATGTGTTGATTGAAACAGTACTACTAGAGAGTACTACACTCTCGCCAGGAGCCCAACCCCATCATGATGAAGCCACCCATACACGCAAGGCGAGTGCAGCAGCGAGTGGACACACAGAGGTGTTCCAGCTACTTTTGAATGCCGTGCCAAGGACATTTCAATCAACGGGGAAGCTCTTGCGAAACTCGCCAATTCCACCACCTAGATCAACCTCATCGAACACAAGTACACCATTTCGGTCCCACAATTTACTTCCGCGGAAAAAATTACCCTTTTTTTATCGGGAATGATGCGAATATGAATCTGGGGAGGGTGAGAGGAGATTGGGCTGATGTACGATCGTGTTGGTTGCGGATATCCCCTGGCTCGTGTTGTGCATTTCCCCATTGCCCTCACTCAAACCCCAAATCAAATCATTAACTAAATAATTTTTTTGGTTTATTTCACTGAGATACAATGTGACAATGTGTGTTGTACAAGGAGGCTCAGAGAGGCTTCAAAATTGGGGGGTGTTGGAAGAAGAAGGAACGAGGGGTCCACTGGTCTCAACCACCAAAAGAGCACTTGCTTTTGAAGGTACCCACAAAACCATGGAACATCATCCACTCCCATTGCACCTTTATCAATCCCCTCAAGGCCACATCCTGTGAAATGTGTGATGGTGCCCTACGACCTGGCCAGTTTTGGGACTGCCACAGTCGTTGGTGGTGTGGCTGCAGTCACTATTGGTGTTCCTATTTACCTCGGTGTGAAACTGTTCAAAAAAGTATTTTAAAATAGGAGAGAAAAAAAAAAATTATTTTTATGGTTTTAATTATGGAGGGGGAATGAGGGCAATGGGGGGACTGCACAACACGAGCCAGGGGTCGTCCGCAACCAACACGATCGTGCATCTGCCCAATCTCCTCTCACTCCCCCCCCAAAATTTTCGGCTCCCCGGGGCGGGATAAAACAGAATTGTTTCCTGAAAATGTAAATTGTGGGACTGGGGGGTGGTCAGAGTGGTGTTTGGTGCAAATAGGGAAGGACACAACCATTGTCGCGGTTGTTCGGTTGTTCAGCGGTCCCAGGTAGGGTTGGGAGAGTTGGCAGCACCTGCTAACCGATCAGAAAGAGTGAGAAGGCTAAATTTGGTTGCCGTTCCTTCCTTTTCCATTCCAACAAAGACACGCTTTGCCGGACGTGCGTAGTGTGGAACCACAAACTATGAACCCAAACGACGGCGGCGTTGAGACGCCGACGCAGGGGACTGCGTATGGTTCAATTGCCGCAATTGATAAAATACACAAGCCAATTAACATGAATGAACACGTCGAAAGGCAAACATAACTAAGAAACAAATACGAACGCAATAAAATAAACAGAAGCACAACCGTTGGAATAGCGGTCTCACCAGGTTCTGTTGTGGGTGCCGCGGAATCACTGGCCGTGCTGACAACAGTGGTCCAGACTGATAATGATGGGTGTGTAGTTTGCAAAAGCAACTCGGATTCACAATAAACACAAATCAGAAGAGAGCTGGTCGTAAGGGGGAAGGAACTGCGGATTTTGGTCATACTCTCTCTTTCAAATTGATACGATGTGGCGAATTGTATACCGAACGCTTTTCGGGAAGCAAGATAGAAAACAGAGGCTCACAGATGTTACTGAGGCATTCTGCCACTGCAAGCGGCAAAGGAATTCTCCACAATGGAGGACCACAAGCGAAGTTGAGCACCTGATGCACTACAAAAAGGATCAGCTCATGTTCGTAGTAAAGATGGCAGAAGTATTCTATCCCTTTGGGCTGGGCAAGGCTATACTGTGGCTCCAAAGTCGAGTCGGCAGCATCTCCAACATGATCAATGTGTGCGCCACACATGGAGCCCCAAAACTGGCCAGTCAAGTGTTTGCTTGCAATGTACCAATCCAGGTTTCACTGCTTACCTAGCGCCACACCAGGTTTCTATGCATTTAGCTGCCCTTGGTTGTGTCACTGACAACTTTCCACAGGTGCGTTTCTTTACGCCATTGCCCATGGTCAGAGCGAATTTCTTGATGCGTGGCAGAGGGATGTCTCTATCACACCTGCGTTGCCTTCCGCGAGTTGCCGTGATTGGATTGGAGTCCAGAATATGAGTCACAAGAACCTCCGCGTGGCTATTTGCATGGGAATTTCCGTTGCGAGTCAGTCAATGCTCAAAGCAAAGAACCAAGAGGAAGTATTGCAGCTTGAACTACGAACGAGGCAGCTGGTCACAGCGCTTATTGTGTGCACTCAAGTCGAGGATACCGAGCAAATAGGGGAGCTGCTTGAAATCGCGTGTTTCACAGGAGCTGTGCCGTTGATTGAGGGCATATTGGCGCACTCGTCAGCAGCCCAGCGCTTAGTTTACGACGAGGTCACCCATACAGTCAAGACGAGTGCCTTCTGCAGCGCAGCAGCGGGCGGACACACAGAAGTGTTCCAACTGCTTTTGAATGCAGTGCCAAGGATGCCGGTCCAAGTCCTGAGGAACTTCAGCACACCGGTGCTGAAATCAGCTTGCACGACAGAGAAAAACTTTCGCACTTCTTGCAAGGCGATCCGAAACATCGTCGCCGCCGACCCAGGGCGCTGGGACTCACCGCAAATCCAAACCCCAGTGGAGTTAGAAGCGCACAAATGGCCCCCGTTCGTGAAGTCCACGATCGCGTTGTCTGCGGCGCTTGCTGGAATGTGGGGCACGTTGAAACAGATTCTCAGCTGGGAGGTCGCCCAAGGGGATGATGATGATGAACTCCAAGAAAATCTCCCGAACCTCTTATGCAACATCGCGAGGCACAACACCCCTGAGGCCGCTCTTTATTTCGAGGAAATACTTGTGCGTTGGCGAAAGCACACCGCGCCGCTGCCTGGTGACACAGTTCAGAGACTCCTCAACTCCGCTTGCGCACGCAACAACGACGCCGTCTTCAATTTGCTTATCCGACAACCGGAATTCAAGGCTGAGATAAGTGCAATTTTATCACAGTTGCTTATTTCTTCGTTGACACCAGTAGTTCTGCACCACTTTCACAAGGTGTCAGAGGACTTCATTGGAGTACCAAGGGATGTTCTTGCATCAATGAAGGAAGACTCGATTTGCCATTACTTGGTGCCACCAAAGTCTTTCAAGGTGGCTGATGCCTTACTCCCGTTTGTGAGAGAACAGATAGCAGGGAATCCACAAACCGGCGACCCTGGGTTCAAGATGAACGTGGTACTTTGGGAGTTGCTAAGGAAGGGTTGCAGTGGGGATGCGTTCCTGTGGTTGGACCAGAACAACCTTCTCACCTGGAACCTGATCCAGTAGTACCCCGTCATCTTTTTTGAAGCTCTCTTGAAGTTACGGCCAGTCCAAAAAAAAGGGGGTTCAGACTGCTTTGCAATTGGATATAGGAAGTTAAATAAGCATATTCTGGGATTGCAAGGTGTCATCACTCCGGTGGCTAATGCATTGCTTTCACTCCCTGGTCTTGACCTGGAGCTGGCCCTTCTAAAAGCAAGAAACGTGTGGCCTGTAACACTTTATCTGTTGAGCACCATTTACAACGGTGATGATGACGACTATCTCGCAGATACGATTGCTGAGTATGTTGATAACTTCTTGACTGTACAGATGCTATCTGATGCTGTGTTCGTCGATCTGAGTTTGTCAAGCAAGTATTTCAGCATGGACGAGGCCGCAACAGGGTTGCCATCCCTTTTTGGTTGGCTTGTGGATATCTGCTCCTATGAAACCATTGTGCCCAAGCTGTACGAGTTTTTCCATGATGGTGGCCAAGCAGTACTTGATAGGCACCCTGATCAAGCAGGTGTGGTGGAATTTAGGCGAAAAGCAGCTTGTCTATTAAGCAAGATATCTCGAGACCTGGGATCCCCCAACTATGGAACTCCTCACCTTCAGGGCTCAACTTTAGTCTTTCCCGAAGCAGTCCCTCCAACACAGAAGAAACCAAGAACGCGTTCTCACACTGTTCCCAGGAAGAGAAACCACAGCAACACCCCAACCACGGGTGCTGTCCTGCAACCCTCGCAGCGAAGTTGCGGTGCTCCTAGAAGCGCCACTCCTATCACACTCACAAGAGATAAGGATGGGTTCCTTATACCTCCTCTGCCCCTTCATTCAAACACAGGCACCAACAAACGTGTTGGAGAGGAAGATCTCTCGAAACTCGTGGCTGAGCAGGCAGCACCAGCTGGTCCCTCTCCCAAGGTCAAGAAGCTCAACATTGAGGAGTAAAATCTATCCATTTTGTTTGTGGAGATCAAAATAATGTGACTGTGCGGAGGTCGTGAAGAGGCGTCTGGACACACGCCTCTTCACGACCATCTCAAAACACTTTCGTGATCCCACAATTTTCTTTTTCCGAAAAAAATATCCTTTTTGTTTCGGCGAGATCCCAAAGGTTTTCGGGGAGTGAGAGGCGATTGGGCAGATGCACGATCGTGTTGGTTGCGGACGACCCCTGGCTCGTGTTGTGCAGTCCCCCCATTGCCCTCACTCAACCCAATAATATTTTTGTTTTGTTGTGTTTTTAACCACGCGAGATGGTGAGTGTTGCTAGTGATGAAAACGAATCGGCATTCAAGCAGTTGATTTTGACAAGGAGAAGTTGTCGTGAGTACAAAAGCACCCCGGTACCACGTGAGTTAATTGACAAGGTTTTTCGCTTCTTTTTCTCAGTGTCACTGGGTGTGTACCATTACTTAAGATGTTATAGTGTTTGGATGCTGCCAGAGTGGCTCCTTCTGCGTGTAACTCACAGCCGTGGTCCTTCATAGTTGTTGATACGCAGCCTTTGAAAGTATTTCTCCATTTCTCTATATATGTGTAGCGGAACGTATAGTTATTAATACCGGCAACTACTCCCAGTTGATTTGTTTAAGTGTACCGTAACCAATACAAAGCCACGAAAAAGGATGCCGTTGCCGATGCGGCCTTCTCCGGTGTACATGGAGTCACTGGGAAATTCGCCAAAACTGCACCGGTTATTATTGTATGCGTTACCGAAGTATCCAACTACGCTGCTCGCCTTGGTGGATGGCTGCGAAGTGTTCAGTACAACCTCATAGGTATAACTCACTCCCCTTTGATGGATCATGACAAACAAACACTGCAAGATATTGGAATAGCTTGTGACCACCTTACACTTCAGGCTACTGAGTTGGGACTTGGTACCTGTTGGATAGGTTGGTTCTCAGAAGCCGGCATCAAAACGGCCCTCAAATTGCCGGCGTCCACCAAAATAGACGTGATTATCGCACTGGGCTACCCGACCCACGACGCCACGGTCAATACACACAAGCCACGAAACACCCTCGACCAAGTCAGAAGATACGCCTGAGATTGTGACTGAAAGATCCGACCGGACCGATACCCTGGTGAAATTCCGGAGATCTCCTTTTGTTCGTTTTGTTCGCCGATAACAGATCTTGACGAAGACGATGTGAAAAACCAAAAAAAAAACGAACGAAGCCGGCAAAAAGCGCTTCGTATCGGTACATAATTAAACAATAAAAAAACCAATAAGAGAGATGACGGAGCCCACTACGTCGGCGGGGGTGGGGATACTGGGATCTAGATCTACCTATAAATCGAGGGACAACAGGGCACTGATCGAGGAGTTAGAGAGGGCGTTGGACGAGAGGGAGCGTGACATTCGAAACCGGCATTGTTTGACAGCAACCGTACTTCACATACTTCGCAATTTGCGATTTGAGGCGATTTTGGTGGCAGTCGTTCTTCTGGCGCTTGCTTTTATCAGTAGCATGTTGCCGGAGCAAGATTTGGGACCCCCTGAGCAAAGCGAGACCAATACGAAGTACTGGTGGTATTGTTCTGAGTATGCAATGGAGACAACTATCGCGGGTGCATTTTTGGCTTTGGATATTCTAGTGGCTTATAAGGACAGAATATTGAGACACATGGTGGTTGTGAGACGGGCCAGGGCACATCTGAGGAGCCCCGATTGTGAAAGAATCAATTTGCTAGAAGTGGGCCATGAGGTGAGGCTTGAACTAATTTTTTTTTTTTTTTCCCTTCGCATCTCTGGTTGTTAACTACCATATCATACAGGTTTTAACTCGGCGTGACGGCGTATGGCGTTTTGTTCCTCAAAACTTGCTTGTTACTGGTGATGCAATTCTGGTGCCCCAAGGTGCACCACTTCCGGCCAAAGCCACTCCTGTTGCAGAGAGGCAGAACACGGAGCCACATTCTCCACTTACTGAGCAAGAATGGCTTACTGAGGTTGACACCCCTTAGGTGTAATACTCCACGTCTTACAATTGCACAGTATATTGTAGATGAATCTCCTGCACGTAAGCAGCTTGAATTAGCCCTGCAAGCTCCCAGCATTCGCCCACGATCGCGTCTTGGTAAGCATCGTGCATTCACGCTCATATTTGTTGCGATGGTGATGTGGATTGCTCTGCCTATTTCTATTGCCATAAACGTTGTGCGGTACTCCTTGCAAGAAGGTCACGTTTTGAGTGAGATTGTCTTAGCACGCCCTGCCCATATTATGCTAGCCCTGCTACCAATTGCACTTCCTCACGTACTTTGGACATTTATTGAGAGTTATGGCAATGCTCGGATCCTTGCATTAGTTGATGTGCAACAAAATAGTGTTGGTCTAGTAAAGAAGGAAAGCATGAGTAACTTGGCTGGTGCAACCAAACCAGCAGAAAGTGGAGCTGCATCTGCCCCTGCAGCACCTGATTTTGGAATTAGCATGCACGATTATGAGAAAGGTGTTGGGAAGCGTGCACGGGCAGTTGTTCCATGGAGAAAGGTGGTATACTTTTTCTGGGCTCTCCTTTTTGACACAAATCCCGTGCTTCAACGAACTTCACCTCTAGCCCAATCCCTGGGAGCTGTGACGGCTCTTGTATGTATGGATAAGGACGGTACACTTGTAGAACCTATGTCAAGGCCGGAGCAAGTTTACTTGTTTAACAATGGAGGGATGAGTTTGAGTCTCCAAAGCTCTGACTCAACAGCCAAAGGAAAATTGGAATTCACTGACCCAAACTGGCAAGTCTATTTGAGATGGCTCAAGGCTCTAGGCTTGAATTTATTGCTAAACAAACGGAATTGCAGGCACCGTAAAAAGCACCCTGTTACGGGTGTTGGTAATATGAATAGATGGAAGAGAGTACTTGTATCCCTGCTTGCTAATTTCTCACGACCCTACACGCCTTGCATGTGCAGATTACACGAAGCAATTGGATTCAAGGATGAAGTTCTTGACAACTTTGGACTTGAACACTTCAAGCCGGTTAAAGACATTCATGCATATGCTCCTATGCAAAATGGAGGAGTTCCATACTACATGTTTTCTCAGGTCTATGCTGTAGCTGGTGACTCAGGGCAGGATAGCTTCCAAGTTTTCACGAAGGGCAATGTTCCGTTCATACTGCAACATTGCACTCAATACTGGAATGAACAAAATAAAATATGCCGACTCACTGCAGCTAACAAGAGTGCCATCCTAGCAGAGTTTGAGAGACTACACGAGACATTTTACTGTGTTGGGTTTGCATACAAACTCATCAAAAAAAAGGAACGATGGATGTTAGGGCACTTGACTACTCTTCCTGAAGTCAATTCAGGCCCGGACTGTCTTAATGAGCACTCTAGAGATTACCAGTAATTTCCTCTACTCTATGTGCATGATGCATTCTCACAATGTTCCAGACTTGTCAAGGGGCTGATTTTGAAAGGAGTTCCACCCTCAGGTGAAGACGACTCCCTGACAATCAATTTAGAGTCTGGCCAACTATCTTTAAATAGCTCTTTTCCTCTTCTACCAAAGCAATCCCCTTCGTCTATAGAGTTTTATTGTGGTTCTCATAAGTCCAACGAAATCCCCAGTGAAGGCACAGAACCCAAATCTTACGACAAAAGATCTGGATTTCAAAATGATCCCAGTCACCAAGTCGATGAGAAGAATGGAGACCATGAGAAAAAAAAACGTGATCATGAAAAGAAGAAAGCCCATTCCAAAAAGAACACCGATGGCGAATCTATCACACCAAATGACAAAAAGCCAGCCAGAATGAAGAAAGCCATAAAAGACTCGCCTAGCTCAAGCAGTGAAAACAGTAACAAGCAAGCACATGAGACCACTCAAACAGATAAAGACAAATTGCTGACACAAGGGCAAATTTTTCTTGCTATGGTTTCGTTACGTGCAGAACCTAAAAGTGGAACACCACAATTTGTACAGGGATTGCAGAAAGCAGGCGTACGTTTTAGGTACTTCAGTGACGAAAACCAAATCAGATCAACTCTGTTTGCACAACAAATGGGACTGGATACAACATGGAACTACATTATATCTCTTCGTGACCCAGGACCAAATGATAGTATTTTTATGGAAGGTGCTTCAAAACTTCCCCGAGGAATTGGAGCTATCAGACATCATATCGAAAACATTGACAACGTACCTCTTCTGGTGCCCATTTTTGCCGAGTGCACCCCTGAATCCAAGAGGGAAATGATTAAAATCCTGCAAGAGAACGGAGAAGTAGTCCTTTGTGTCGGGAGTGCTTTGAACATGAACAGCACCCCATCATATGTCCAAGCTGATGTTGCTGCAGCAATTCAGCCACTTCCTTCGCAATGGGTTCCTTCAGACGAACCTGATGATGGGCATTATTCAAGTAGTCCACCAACCGCCAGTACCATGCCCAAGTTATCGCAAAGCGGTGCAGCATCTACACCTTTCCCTAGGTTAACCTCAGAGCGATTCACGCAGTTCAGGACTACAGGATCACTATCGGCGGATATTACATGCCTGCCCTGCTCATTTGTCATGCACTGCGATACACCGCTTGATGTTCTTCTGACACTAATTAAAGAAGGAAGGCATATACTGCGTAACACAACACAGACAATGCATGCTATGTTTGTCCTTTGCCTTATTTGTCTTTCTGTAGACCTATTAGCTGTCATGCTCCTAGTTCCGGAGCCCCTAACTGGATACCAAATATTGTGGCTCGAGCTTCTACTGTGGCCGATGTTGGCCTTCAGTTTGATGGCTATTCATATTCCGCAGAAGACTATGTCCCAGATGTCTCCAAAAAACTACATCAATCCCCAAGTTGTTCTGCGCAATATTAGACATGCCGTCATTGTCGGTGTGCCAGTGATATTCTGTGCAGTCGCTCTCTTTCTGATCACTCTCGAACCACTATGGGGGATGGGGTGGAAGCCTTTATTCGGGTTCGGGTTCCCAGAAGTCAGTGCCAGTACGAGTTCCAGTAGCTCAGAGACAATTTGGTACGACACCTTTGAATTCAAATGCTCCAGGCTTTATGCACAAAACATGGTTATGTTGCTATTGGTCTGGTGTGCAGTTGCCTTGACTGCCTCCTATTCTCATCCTTCCCTTGCTGTGTGGCACATGGCAAAAAGAAGAAGCAGATGCCGCTCATGGGTTATAGCCTCCATCTGTGCGTGCATTGCTCAGATAGCATTTTCTGTTGTTTCTGTGGCAGTACAAGATAACCTTGCCAAAGTCACTCAGATTCCGTGGTACTCATGGGTCTTATTGACCTTGAGTGCCCCTGCTACCATCGTTATCGACGGCATTCTTGTCAAATGGCCACAGCGTAAATGGCACAAACACTACCAGCTGTTAATGAAACTGTATTTTGACACCAAGCTTGGATTGTACTCTCCAAGAGAAACACCCCTGCAACGCCGGGATTCCTTTGCCGGCAGAGCGGAGGATGAAGCAGTGGTCGACGTACAGCCAGACCCACCAATAACAACCACAACCACAACCACAACAACTCCCAGCACTATCCCTGTCAGTAGTGTTATGAACGAGCAGCAACTCACACCACCAGCTCCCTCCACACCCCTCGTTCCTTCTTCTTCCAACACCCCCCAATTTTGAAGCCTCTCTGAGGCTCCTTGTACAACACACATAGTCACACTGTATCTCAGTAAAATAAACCCATATTTTGTGCAAAAAAATTATTTAGTTAATGATTTGATTTGGGGTTTGAGTGAGGGCAATGGGGAAATGCACAACACGAGCCAGGGGATATCCGCAACCAACACGATCATACATCAGCCCAATCTCCTCTCACCCTCCCCCCAAAATGTCTCTCATCATTCCCGATAAAAAAAGGGTTCTTTCTTCCTCAGAACTAAATTGTGGGAGGATGACAAACACACTCCTCACCCTGACCCGGGGTCAGAGTGTAGTCAACTTGGCTTCCATTCCAGTATGATGAGTAGTTTCTGTTTGTATTGATTCGGAGAACTATCTTGGAGCCTTCTTTCAGGGAGTACCTGGTATGGGATCTCAG
>JAHLWZ010000416.1:17808-42561 GCA_020536535.1 Pelomyxa schiedti | reverse complement strand
AGCTTATCCGACCGGATCTGGCCCTTGAATACGGCTGGAGAAATAATTTGATGGAATACACATATCCATTCCTCATCCAATCATACCGCACATACACACACAAGGTTTTACCCATTCCTTTTCACCCAAACACTAACCGTTGGTTTTAGATCAAATCACTCGAAAAACGACTCTCCAAACTCGAGGCAATCCAAAAAGCCAAAGAGGAAAAGGAGAAAAGCAACTCCGCGTTTGATCAACCCATCAGACAAGAGTTCGGCGTTGGCCCCTACGGTAAAACTACCCTCACATCTTCATTTGCATCCTCCCTAATTCATAACCAGGCCTTCAGGCAATTATGCCACCACCCGCGGTACCTGTAACTTTACCGGTTGACCCCTCGCAAATGAACATGGGGATGGGAATGGGCATGGGTGTGAATACAGGCGGAATGGGAATGGGAATGGGAATGGGCATGGGAATGAGTGTGAATACAGGCGGAATGGCGATGGGCATGGGAATTGGCATGCCCCCGCCCGGCGTTCTACCACAGCAAATGTCATCGGGGATTCCTATGTCGGACAACATGCAGATGGGGTCGGGGATACCACTTGGGGGTGGAGGATTCACAGGCATATCCAACCTGTGAGACAACCCTTGGCCTAAATCCGCATCCTAGACCATCCCTGTAAAAACTCCACACAAAAAGTTGAAAAAAAAAAGGTTCATTGCAATCAGTTTACTTGTTGCCATTGCGGAAAAAAGAGAGAGCAGCCTTGTGCTGCAGCCAGTCTGAGAAGCCTCACAGCCTCGTGAATGCCTTTGTTGGCGGCGATCGTGTACAGACGCATGGTTCCTGCGGGTCCCTGTTCCTCCTCACCCTTGCATCCTCAGGACCTTGCTCATACAGCAGGGCGAGGTATGTCTGTGCCCAGGCGTAGCCACCATCAGATGCCAGCACCAGCCACCGCGCATCATCCCTTCCTGGCCATTGTCGCACAGGGTCTGACTCTGCAACATCAGACCAGATTGGCAACGTGAGTTCATACCGACCAAGGTAGTGCACAGCCAGTGCACGTGGCACTCGACCAAGGTAGTGCTTAGCCAGTGCACGTGGCACTTTCTGGGCAACAATTTGTTTGCCACACATAGAAGCTGCCCACTCCCAGTAACGGCAGGCCACCTTGGAATGATGTGGGACTTCGCTCATGTAGCTGTCGACATAGCCCTGGATGAAGTAGACAAGTGCAATCAAGCTAATAATACGCACATCATTCCCGTTGTGATCCATGTACCTGATCCCCACTGTGCTTGACCTCCTTTCTCTGTGGTGGTGTGCACTGAACCGTGGTGACGTTGAAAGGACCCAGGAACGCACTTTCTGAAGTATTTCGAGTGAAGTGTACTTCAGTGTAGCCCAACTAGTCAACAGAATCACTATCACTTCAGGATAGCTATCAAATGGTCCCAGCCGGTCCATAAATAATGGCCTCATGTCAAAGAGTAACAGCATTAGTATAATTCCAAGTGCCTCGAACTTGTTTGGATTGAAGCATCTGGTGGCAATTTCCTTTGGGGCCTGAGCAGTGTTGGTGCGGATTCCGTCAAGAGGACCAAATGGTGATGGTGGGAACATTGCCACACAATTTTGGAATGCCTTTTCAAAGTTGCCAAGGGCAAGATTCCTCAGTGCTGTCAGAGCGAAATCTTCTTCTGTTGGTCTTAAATCAGTCTGTTGAATTGCTGTTGGTCTGTTTTTTACTTGAAAGATAGAGGTTATCAATGCTCTCAAGTGCAGATATGATGGTGTGTTCTTGAATACCAACTTGGAAAGTGCCCTGGACCAGACACACATCCTGATGGTATTTTAGTACTTGCCAAATAAAAAAACAAAATCCCAAAAGGGGTGGCAGACACACAAGTGGAGACTCCCAGTTTTGTAGAAACCGGTTTTTAGTCAAGGCAACCAAGGATATCACTTCGTCCTTTCCGTGGTGATAAATGTATGATGCTGAGGGTGATCCTTGTTGTTGGGCAGCCCCGTTCTCCTGTTGATTTGTCAATTGCACCAGCTTAGATTCAGAGACTGCCAAGTGTGGAGCTGCATATCGTACACATTTGAGTTGCAGTTTGAGTGTATCCTTCTGTTTTTTGAACATCTTGATTGTGTTGGAGAGCAGTGCTTCTTTCTTCCTCTGCACTTCTCTCATCAGTCTGTCAAATGTTTCTTCAATTTCTTTTTCAGTTGTCCTCTGTTTCTATTTGTTAAATGAAACAATGATAGATGCCGATTTAGCACAGAACATACAGTTGTGAGGGAGGCAATTGTTTCCTCAATTCCAACTGCCAACCATTCCAACACATCTTTTTGTTGATGTATGGACTGGATGAGAGTGGGTGCCTGCTGGTTGGAATCGTGTGCTTGTGTGGCAAGTTCAGTAAACCTGTGAGTGCGATGGGTACCCAGCATGCACTGTGAGCACACCATGCACTGATCTGTCTCGCAATAACCCTCCAGTGGTTGTCCAATGTGAAAAATACATGTCCCTGGTGGAAGGTGAGTAATTGCGTTGCATTTACTTAAAAATCATGAGACTCATACTTTCCGGCACCCTTGTCTTATCCCATGTCGAACGTGGAGTTCTGGAAGCGTTATCATCCAGGTCATCCATGAGGTTCCTCATGTTGATTGTGGTTCTTTGTCGGCACACACCGCATTTGATATGGGCAACCTCATCCTCCTCCCCTGTTGAAGCTTCCACATGTTTTCGGTCGCCTGATGAGGGGGCGAGGTATTCCTGAGTGCAAAGTGACACCATGCACTCCCCACATAAATTGTGTCCGCATTCCTATTTGAAAAGCATTGTTCCGTCGGCATAGCGCGAGGATGACACTGCGGGAGAGAGACATACCATTTGAGCGGGAGGAGCCGGAGTGTAGGACAGAGGGAAGGGGCGATAGCACAGCCAGCACCCACAGCTCCGCTCTGCCGCTGTCGTCTCTGGTTGTTGCTGTTGTTGTTGTTCCTGCTGTTGTTGTGGGGCCACGTCTGCCGTGGTAACTTGTTCCATTTGCTCTTCCTCAAGCTTGGTGTTGGCTGCCCCCATTTCCGAAGGTTTCTGGGAAATCCCTTGATGAACCATGTTGGTTTGGAATCAACAGACCGAAAGCCAAATGATTCTTTTCGGTTTGAATGGGTTTGGTGGTGTTGTTTGAGTCAGGTGAGTGGGTGCAGGTCAATGAATTTGACCGTCACTGTCAACCTGGAGTTGTTGTTCTTGAGAATGAATTCTTTGTAACTCTCACTAACCAGCCAGTCCTCCTGAAGGATCGGCCTCTCCACACTCAATCACAATCACTGGAACCCAGTTGCTAGCAGCATCGAGGGAGTTGCTGGCCAACAGGTTGAACCATGACTCTGTCATTCACACCTTCGCCGCTGCGATTCTTGACCTCTACCTGAGTGACATTCAAAGGCCTCTCGAGGTCATACACCAGATTGACATCTGCAGTATGAAGTGGGTGAGAGGTAGTGAGGGTCAAAAGGACCATACCAATTTTATAAGCCGCATAATACTCCTTGCTGTAGTCGAGTGTGTTGGTGGCAGCCCAGGCTGCTCCACATGGAGGTGTGCAGGAAACAACCTTGGAACTGAGGACACATTCTGACATCTGGAGCCTTCGTCTCCAAGCCATCGGGGGCAACCCATTACTAGTCTTTGTATTTCTCTCAATGATGTGCTCTAGGCCTTCCTTGTACATGGAAAGGCTAGACCGCTGTTCATGCAAAAGTTTCTCTGATAGCGGAATATCAGCACTTCAGAAATCTGGTAGTGCATACCTATGGTGCTCAATAATGGCTTATGTGTGCTTGCATTAGAGAGCAAATCCCAAACCACAGTGAGGACATCATCTATTTCAATTATACTAGCTTCAGGGCAAGCCACCATGATGTCCCCATCAAATCATACAAGATGAACACAGGTTTCTCTGGTTTGTGGTATTAGATTGGCTGTGATTGCGTGAAGTGATTGCTTGATTGTGTGATTGGAAATTGTGTGAATGCGTGATGGGTAGATTGTGCTGCGATCGGGTTGTGTTATCCATAAATATTATTACAATGGGTAAAATAACATACCTCTCAGCTCCGCCTCTTTCCAGAGATCACAGTTGAGTATACACAACCATTGCTTAGCAAAGTGTGTCCTGGCAGTATTCGATTCCAAGCCCTGTGTTGCCTCCACAACGGCTGCATGAAGCTCGGCACCCTAGACATGAGCCACGCCACCATTGCCTCGACCTGCGCGTTCTCCAAGTCCTGGACTATCTCGGCCTATTTCCTCCTTTCCCCTTTTCCTCGGTCTCTGTCTCCACAGCCACCACGTCCAAGCCATGATGATTGGGCGTGGAGAGCACCACAACGGCGTCGCACCGCACAGCACCCGCACAACACCGCCCCGCACCTGCCTGATGACGCTGTCGTTGTGGTCGTACTGGTGCAGAGACGAACTCTGTTGTTGCGGTGCAGCCCCCCGCGTTCATCCTCTCGTGTTCTTAGATGCTGGTTGTTGTGGTATGAGACCATGTACGTAGGGAATAGTCGACGGGTGATGACAATGCCGGCGCCAGGTACCGTACCGGCACATTTATACACCGGGGGGCGAGTCAAATGAGAAAAACAGAATTTTTTAGTGAGCAAGGCAGCGTGAAGCGGCCCGATTTTGCTGGGATTTGTTGATGTTTTGTGCCGCGGGGCGGTTGCCGCGGCGCCGCGGCGGCAGCGCGGCGTGTGTGTTCGTTGAATCGGGTCTCGCCGCGGCTGCGCGGCACTGACATAAATGGCATGTGTGGGGTTGTGGAGACTGTGCAGTGACTTTCCTCTTTGTTTATCTCCACTATCATCAAAAAAATCACTGCTACGAGGGGAGACCATGCCGCCCCGGGGTGAAGAGGAACAAGCGGTACCCGCCTTGTGTTGTCTATTCCATCACGTCGTGCCATCTAATATTAATTGTTTTATTTCTGGACGTGTTTGTTTCAATTAATTTAATTTAATTTATTTTTTTTAATTGTTTATTATTAATTTAATTAAAATTAATTTTTTACACCTTTACGACTTGTATTAGGCCTACAGCATTGCCTCACCCCTTTTATGTATTTCCGTGCCTTCCACTGGTATGTGGCTTCTTGTTTCTTTGTTTTCTTTTTCCCATAGTAGATAACTATCATTCCAGCGGGCAAGGTAAATTCCATCTGTTCTTTCAGCGCTGGGACACTGGTATGCTTTTTTTTTTTTTTTTTTTTTACACTTAGGTGGTCAACCTTCCTGCCGCTGCTGACATGACAACCACTGACGTACATCCTTCTCCTTTTTTGTCATTGCTAAACAGTTGTAGGTACCGGACTGACCAACCCCAACTTCCCTTACCCACTCTCCCGCTTTTCCGCTTTCCAACTACCACACTTTACTGTGACGGGTGCACAACCAGGCCCAAATTTCCCTTCTTACTCTTTCACTCTCATGTGTACCCACAACGCCCACTTCTCAAAATGTGGATTTAAAAAAGGGTGGCACGATTTTTTAGCCAAGGACTTAAGGGCATAAAACTTTTTTTTTTTGCCTGAAGTCGATTTTCGACTTCAGGCTTGTACATAGAGGTGTGAGGTGAGGATGGTGAGAGTGAGTGTGAGGAATTCGGCCTGGTGCCCAGTCTGGTACCTAGTACTTTGAGTGGGATGACGAGGGGGGAGGGATGTACGTTGGCGGTTGCCATCTGGGCAGCTGGCGCAGCTGTAAAAAAAAAGCTACATACCACCGTGCCAGTATAAAAAAATGCAGAAGGAACTTACCTAGCCAGCTGGGATTACAAGACACCACGTCCGGCACCTAAATTATTATTATTATTAATTCCCGTGAGAAGAAGCCACATACTGGCGGAAAGCGGAGACTTCTAATACAGGTTTTAAGCGGCGTAAATACTGGTGTAATGCGGAGACTTCTAATACAGGTCGAATGGAAAAAAGAACTGGAGGCGTATATATTATTAATTAATACGCATATATAACCATTAAATTAAATAAATAATAATGGTTAATACATTATAATTATTTAAAATAAATCAAATTTAATTTGTATTTTAATAATAAAATCAAAAACACCACTCCGATAAATAAAAACAGAACAGTTGTGGCGAAGAAGACAACAAAAAGCAAATGGGAGAGTACCGCTTGCTCCTCCTCACACTGGCGGCATGGCCTCCCCTCGTCGATTTCTTTTGTGATAATGAAAAGACACAAACCACTGAACAATCGCCAAAACCCATTTATGTCAGTGCCGCACAGCCGCGGCGAGACCCGATTCAACGAACACACACGCCGCGCTGCCGCCGCGGCGCCGCGCCAACCGCCCCGCGGCACAAAACATCAACAAATCCCCGCAAAATCGGGCCGCTTCACGCTGCCTTGCTCACTAAAAAATTCTGTTTTTCTCATTTGACTCGCCCCCCGGTGTACAACTCGATTTTTGCCACCCACAACTTGGTGTTTTCCGAGTTGCGCCAACTGACAACTAACTGACAACAACAGACAACAGCACGGCAATGGCCAACGCCAACAGAACAAACAACAAAAACAACAACAACAACAGTATGACAACCGTCAATGGCAACACCAACCACAACAAGCAGCAACAACCACCAGCTGCCCAACAACGCTGAAACGAACCAGCTGGCAATCGGGGGAAAAAAAGAGAAAAATTACAAAAAATGGTTTTCTTTTTATTTACAGTGGGCGAAAACGAGAAAAGCGGACCGTGGTTTACGTACCGACGAGCGGCTTTGCGGTTTGTTGAGTTAATTAAAGAAAAAGAAAATGCTTTGAACAACGAAGGGTTTTTTTTGATCAAAAGAAACGTATGGAAATCAAATTGCCTTCGTGGGCTGTGAAGTCCCGTGAAAAAAACTAAAAAAACCTAAGTCCGTCGGACGGCTGGTCGGCACCTCCGAGCGATTGCTGTGGTCATCTTCGTTTTTTTGCTGTTGTGGTTCTGTGTTTTGTTGCGTTTGGTCTCGCTACCATTTTTTTTTAACCTGCGTCTGCTTCACCAGGGAAGTAGGTGGTTGGGTGATGGAGAACGGATCCACCATGAGAATGGGATTGCTGAGTGTGGGCGTGGGCGTGGGCGTGGGCATCCAACCACACCACAAAAAAAAATTTTCTTTTTTTCATCCACATGTTTGTATTGCTGCCACCCACTTTTTATTGCCAGTTGTGGTTTGTTGGGCGTTGGCTGTGTTGTTGCGGGTTCTGCCAGTTGGCAGCCGCCACAGATGAAAAATCGAGTTGTACCAAAAAATCGCCAAAAAGTGCTGGGAAGTCGATTAATTATAAATTCGGGAAAGTCTACTGAGTACCAGACTGGCAGGTCAATTTACGATGTAATGTGTGTGTTGAGTCATTTTAGCCAAAAACTTTGGCTTGGCCGACCTGGGCGTTCTTCATGTTGTTGTCACTTTTCGTTTCTGGTGTTTTTTTTTATTCAGCACATCAGTTACCGTTTCCGGGAATACTCTAACAGTGTGCTGATGTCAACACTGATCAAGGAGAAGAAAGGAACAAGAAGAAACACTGACCAAGAAGAAGAAAGCAGGTGGATCGGTTCCACCAAGCCAGCCCATGTCTGCCGTCACAACAAGCCTCAGTCCCAACAAACCACCACCCCCTTCCGTTTCGGTATGTCCAACTCCTTCGCAGTGTCCCCAGGACAGATCTGGCGGCTCCTCCCAACGACAACCCCAGCGCCTCCTCCTCCTCGGAGCCGCCGGCACCTCGAGCGCCTTGGTCCCATCGCGCTGCTGCTCAGACGACAACGGCTACCGGGGGGGGGTGTGGTGGCGGCGTCTGAGGAAGACGGGGCCGGGCGCAAGGTGGCGGGGGCTGCTGGGCGGGGCGGGCGACGGGCAAGGGCGCGCCGGGCGGGTCCTCCGGTGCTGGCGTCGGCGGGGCTGGTGGTGGCGGCCACCGCGGCGTCTGTGTGGTACATCGCGTCGTTTACGATGATACTTGTCCCAACTGATCCTTATACTTTTGACTCTCTTGTTGGTCCCTCTCTCCTCTCCTCTCCTCTCCTCTCTGGATATTGTATGTGTGCTCACAAGTGAGTGCTAAAATGACTTTTTAAAAAAAAGGCATTTGTTTCAAAAACAAAAAAATTGCAAATACTTCAGACTCCATCTGGTTGACAGTCAAAGATCTCAGCGTTGTTCTTTAGAATGGTTACTCCAGACAACTCTTCCAACCCCAAAGTCGTTCACAGTTGGGGGCTTCTCAGAGATAAGATAATATAATGGGAGCGAAGCGACACTCTGCCTAAAGGGGGGAAGAGGTCCGGGGAGGGGATATGCTGAATAATAAATAATTCAATTTTTTCCTCCGTTTTTTCGGAAGGAAACAACTTTTCGGGCAAACTGGAGCGGCATAAGCCCTTTCTGAGGGAGAAAGCGATTTGCGACAACTACCGAGGGAGAGGTCGCGGGGCGGTCCGCGGCGTGCCTTGAGTGTCGTCATAGAGCGGGTGGCCTTCGGGACTACTGCCGCATCGCCACTGCGATCTGTATCTGTATCTCCTTTTCCGATTATGGGATTTTCGAATTTGTGGCTCAGACACAAGACGCTTGGTGCCGCTTAACGGCGCGTACGTTAGACGTACGCGCCTGCGACTGCCAAGGGGCAGACGTCGCCAGTTGGGAATTGGCTTGTTTCGTGTACCAGTTGCAGATGAACGTCAGAGGACTTCCTGTTGTGGCGTATCTACCATAGTGCGTTCTGTGATACAGTAGTGGGCGAGTGGTATGTGCACTATGCGTACGACGTCCAGGAATCGCCTCATTACAGCAATCAGTGCATCACCGTCAGCTTAATACAGGGTACGTTCCACTTGATGTCCGCGCTCGATGAGGAAGAGTGTCGGACTGAGAATCCCCGGTCCATAAGGGTCTGGCAATGACAGTAGTCTGCAACTGGTTGCTGTGAGGGAGGGGGTCAGGGGGAGGGGCGCAGCCCATCCCCCTGCGATGTGGCGCTGCTCGCGGCCGCAGGGCGCTGCTCGCGGCCGCAGGGCGCTGCTCGCGGCCGCAGGGCGCTGCTCGCGGCCGCAGGGCGCTGCTCGCGGCCGCAGGGCGCTGCTCGCGGCCGGCATCAGTGGGAGGGGGACAGGGGGAGGGGCGGGGCCCCTCCCCCTGCGATGCGGCACCGGCGGAGCTCGCTGCTGCTCTCCTGCGGGCCAGGAGGCTGCCTCTCCCTCGACGAGGCGCATAGGCTGGGCCTCTTAAAGAGGTTGTGAACAGCGGTTATTGTAAGGAGTTAGTATTCATGCTGTAAGAACCAGGTCAGCACTACAATGTCCCTAAAGGTTGCTATCATTGTGTTTAACCAACACACATGCGTCCATCTCCATGCACTGACAGTTGCTTTTCTGAACCCATCATCTCTGATTCTTAGGGAATCACTGAGAATCAGACTTAGATGCACAGTTATTCTCCGCGCTTCGCTCCCATTACGTGGTGCGAAGCACCACCGTTCTAGTTATATAATTCTCAGAGATAATAATCTGATAATTATAATATAATTATAATTAATTGGCAGCATCTCTGAGAATGAAACCTGCAAAATGCAGTATTCATACAAAGATGACAGTTACTTCCTGTATTTTATTCTCATCGTTCTGGTTTCACTTTCACTTTCCTCCCGCCATGTGTCGGGTCATAAGCCGCATCAGTGCTTATGACCGTGGCACAGGTGTCAAGTGTGCTTTTTACATGAACAACATAAGTGGTGATAGAGTTAAGTATCCACGGTCTAAGCATTGTCAACAACACTGCTGCACACCTCCGCAGAGTCACCACCAGCACTGCACCCTTGGGGATGATGGATTCAGGCATCATCCTTTAGATGATTGTAAGTCACCAGTGAACCTATTAAAAAAAAAAAAAAAAGGACCGGTGGTCGCTCAGCGATGAAGGACGGTGGTCGTGGTGTGCGCAGAAACGACGATCCCCGCGACACAATGTCCCATAATACTCACGGCTACAAACCAAGGTGTTCCTCTCCCTGTGCCTCGGAGATGGACCGGGCCGCGTTCTTCAAGCGGTTGGAGGAGGCGGCTCGCGTCAGACTCGACGACGACGCAGCTGGCGATGACGCCACCGAGTCGCAACACAACAGCAACAACAACAACAACAACAAGAAGCGCAACAACCAGAGGTGAAAAGGAGGAGAAAGGCAACAACAACAAGTACACAACAGGTGCTGGCAGAAAATTTGGAAACAACAACAAGTGGTGCCGATGGTGGAGGCGGAGGTGGTAGTGTAATTGTGGGAAGGAATTTCAGTTTCGTGAAGGTGCTGAACTGTTCTTCTTCTGTTGCAGGTTTTGGGTTTCATTTTATTTCCTTCTGAGAGAATTTCATCATTTAACAGGGATTGACTTTGAAGTGAAGTGCGTTGGGAAGGGACACCCTGGTTTATTCAGCAACCAATCATACATCCTCAAGGCTCTCTTCAATTTCCAGGAAAATGGTGGTGCTAATTACACGCAAATTGGCATCAAGGTTGAACCGCATCCAAACATTGCACGGTACTTCTGCCGATTCCAGGACACCATCCCACTGGAGTTTTACGATCCCCTCCCTGCTTCCGCAAAGGAGATGGTGATGATGTGTGACCCCCACGTGCTCAATGGTGGGACGAAATCCCGCTTGTTGACTTGGATTGTTCTTGAGCACCACCCTGACACACTGCGAAATTTCCTGTTGAAAACTGTGGCGCCACTCGCATACACAACAACAACAGAAACAGCAACCACTACACCGTGGAGCATTGTGCACAAGTATTCAAGGGACATCAGTGCCGCCCTTGTTCACCTGTTCAACAACAAAGTCATTCACTTCAATCTGACATTGGACACCATCGCTGTCTCTTCTGTGTGTATTTTCTAAATTTAACTACTGATGCTCACCCTAAACAAAAAACAACAACCAATAAAAAAGAACAACGAACAAGTGATCCTGACAGACCTTGTTGGTCACACAATGAAATTTGATGATGAGGGAAACAAGACACCACGATTCACAAAACTTGTTTCAGAGTTTGTGTTTGCTCCCCCTTTGAAGAACACAAGCCTCGTTGCACCTGAGATTCTCAATGCAATTTCTTCACAACATGGCGGCTTTGTGAACTGTGAAATGGTGTGTGCAGAATGTCCTTCCTTCTTCCAATCTCTGATCAAACAAAAAAAACACAGCAAGGATCATTTGAACTTGGATGCATTCTGTTTGAATTTGCAATGGGTGCTGTTGGCCAACAGCACCCACCACTTCTCCCTGGATACCCTGACAACTTCCGCAACGAGAGTGATGGACTGATACACTTTGAACTCGAGAGTGAAGAGTCGTTCCCGATTCAGCCACCAGCATTCCCAAAGAAGTTCTGTGACCTCGTTCGCGGGTTGCTCCAGTTCGAACCCTCAAAGAGGACTCCCCTTGTGGATGCTCACAGATTCCTGATGGATATCATCGAACCTCCAACACCTGATGAGCTCCTCTCGTTTTACACACATGTTGTCACGCATGCAGGAAGTCCCTGGTCAATCCACAAGTTGGCTGAGTGTTACTACAAAGGCATCGGTGCAAAGCAAGACCTCCAGAAAGCAGCCGCTCTCTTCCAGCAAGCCCTTGATGCCGGCTGCACCAGTTCAGCCAACGACCTAGGGAGCTGTTATCTCCATGGCCAAGGGGTTGACAAGGATACTGCCAGAGCAGCGGAATTGTATCAGAGAGGTGCTGAAGCGGGGCTCAGTGATGCTATTCACAACCTGGCTGAGTGTTACTGGAACGGAACAGGTGTTGAGAGAGACCCCCGCCAGGCTGCTGAACTCTACCAGCTGGCACTTGATTCTGGGCACACAGGTTCGGCCTTTGACATTGGGTTCTGCTACCACAGTGGCATAGGTGCTGACTGGGATGAGGCAAAAGCAGCAGCGTTGTTTCAGAGGGCCGCCGATGATGGGCACGCCAAGGCAATGAATTATCTGGGTGACTGCTTCTTCTGGGGTAATGGTGTTGTCAAGGACACCAAGAAAGCGCTTGGGCTGTTCTACCAGGCAGCTTCTTGTGGTGACCACAATTCAAGGTACATACTTGGCGCCTGCTTCCTAGATGGCACAGGAGTGGGTACTGTGGATGTAAGAACAGCAGTAAAGTTCATCAGACTGGTTGCTGCTGAAAACGACCCCCTTGCTCAGAAAGTACTTCGCCGAATATGTTCCATGTGTAGTGGAGAAAGTGATGATGAAGAGCTTTCAAGTGATGATGACAGCAGTGATGATGGGCTCTGACATAAAACAATACCTCCTCCACAGTGCTACCATACAAAGTCAAGTGTTTTTTTGAGTTATTTTCCAGGATCAAAATGAGCCATGTATTAAAAAACTTCCTTTTTCTTTATGGGGTTCCTGTCATTCAAAATAAATGGCTTCAGACTTTTTTGGATGTTTGTAGCCAACTGTAAATACACTCAATCCCTTCTCCATTGAGACAACTTGTTGCAAAAATGGAAAAGGGGGACTCCAAAGTCACTTGATCAAAATTACCAATCTCTCTGAGCTGCGATTGACTCATGCAGTGTGGTGTGTCACTGTGAAACATTCAGTAAAAGAAAGGCCTAAACTGGCACCCCATACCACTTGTTTAGAATCACAGCCTTAGGCTTTTTCTCCAACTCAGGATTTGTCAGGAGCGTCATAAGCAACATCAATGAGCCGGATAGTTGGGCATTATTTACACCATCCACAACAAACTACAACCGATGACATTGAGGTTATACGATTTCCGATTAAATTTGGGTTACACACAATTATCCCGGCGGCCGATGGGAGATAGGAAGGCCACAATTGGATGTAACTACCTCCAATTTCCCTCAACGCAATCTTTTTTGTAAGTACTGTGTGCTCCACTCCATTCTGTGTTGAGGGGTTGAATGTAAAAGCCCAAAGTTGTCATACGGGGTTCATACAGTTGGTACAGTTGGTAGTGGCGCACAGTCGCTGAGCTTTTGGCGTTGCTTCTTTGTCATTCCTTTATTGTTGTTAGTATAGTCGAGTCCCATGAGTGGAGTTGTCAATCAACCAACTAATGGCAACACAAGCAATAAATGTTTTTTATTGTGTTTTTGAGTAGTACTTGTATTTCGGGTGCAGTTTGAGGATACTAAGACACACTGAGGAGGTTCTTTATGAGTGACGATTTGCCACAGTTGGGCAGACCCAGTACCAAATACTCCAATACATTCCCACTTCCACTGTTGTTACCACCAGCCGTGCTCATTATTCTATCAAATTGATTTTCGTCAATTCTGATGTTTCGGAAAACAGAACGCAAAAACATAGGGTGATGACGTTCCGGTTGCACGGCCACCGTGGCAAGAAAAAGACGCCGTCATCCCACAATTGGTCCTGCCTCGCCGGCGCCGTGGTGTTCATTTTGGTTTCGCTGGCGGTTGCTACTTCAACGGCCGAAAAGACTGGGGACCCCGCACGGCCAAACGCGCAGCCTGAGATCAAAAAATTCGACGCGGCACCGAACTCCGTCAGCAGTTCTTATTCCGACTCGGCTTCGTCGTACTCGTCGGAATCATCGTCGGCGTCGTGCTGCAGTTATGGGACTGAATTCACGGCGTTTTGGTGCGATGGGGACGAATGGGGACCCTGGGACAGGGAGGCATGTGCATTCACCGCCTGTTTTGATGCTCTGTGTGTACCCCCATAATTTTCTCTATTATGGGAGTCATAAATAAATCATCATTTTCACTATTACATTATGGGCAAATTTTTAGTGACTTTGATGATAATGTAATGGCTTTTGGTGAAGAACTAAACCTAAGAAAATTCTTGATTGTGGAAACTTCTATCACATCTTCAATTTTTCTTTTTTTTGGGTCAAGATCTAGATAGAATTCTCCACCTCAATACACCCTTTTAGTATTTAAAATTGAGTAACAAAAAGATTGTTGACAGCACTTCGAGTGGTGGCATTTCCATTGCTAATTGGCAGATATGTGCAGGCTATATGGCATAAAAGATTTGGGGAGAGAAAAGGGTATGGGGAAAAGCAACCACCTTTCACACATGTGCTGTACCACTAACCAGTGAATGAAGGTCTATAAAGTACCGTGTTCAGACTGCTTGTTGTTGCATATTGGTGTTTTTGTACTTTGTAGAAGTGGTTGGCCTGCTTATCATATCATTTCCTACCCTTCCTGAGATGTATCTCTTGATAAGTAGTATTGTTGGTGTTCTTGTGTGGATTTTTGCAGTTTTTGTAATGGCTGAAGAGCGTACAAAATTCATGCCACACAACTGGATTTTGAGAGGATGGTGGATTTCAGAGTTATTTGTACATTTTTAAAGAGAAATACATTGTAGTAAGATATATCTGCAGATCTCATCTGTCCAGCTCCCAACTGTAATACAAGAGTCAAAGAGTGACACAATAGGACTTGATGGCTGGATTCTTGTACTTGTTTTATTTACAGAATTAATTTTGTGCTTTCTACTGCTGTTTTCACAACAAGTTTGTATCGTCTTATTGATTGACCTCTTACACCATACCTAGGCTACTTTGTACAGTCCGCTCCCAGAGTCTGATGCACTTAAAAGGGAAGAGAAAACCCCAGATAAACCGGGATACTTGCCACCCCCAGTACAGCACAGTACCCCTTATCTTCAACATAACAGAACTCCATCAAGAAGTTCTCTTTCCTTTCCAACTTCTAAGCCTCTTGGTGAGAGTGAAACAACACCACTTCTAAGTGGGACAACCACTCCAGCCACTGTAGGCCTTGTCACTGATGTGGCTTCAGCTGATGAAATGGGAGCTCTGGTCGGTTCAACACCAGATACATCCCATGCAGCAGCTCTCACTGGACCAGGGCTCAGCTTGGCATTAGAGAGACCAATTCTTCAACCAGAAGACTTAGATTCAAATTCAGTTATCCTGCTGTCACCTGAGCAAGACCCTGACAACGTCAACCCCTTTTCCTATCTTACCTTCCGCTTCATCAAACGCATATTAAACTTGCGCAGTGTCTATAAACACAGACCAAAAATGGAAATGAGCGATCTTGGTGACTTAGCTTCAAGAGACACTGCACGGGTTCTATCACGTTCCTTTCACCATTTATGGGCAGAAGAGTGTGCAGTTACTGAGCACCCTGCAATGATCAAGGTTTTCAGGAAGATGTTTTTGTCTCAATTTGTCAGTGCCGGGATCTGGCGATTTCTTTATGTCATCTTTGAGTTTGCACCGCCTCTTGCCATGTTTTGGATTCTGCAGTACGTGGGAAAGGATGAATCTGGGTTCATTCCAGGACTTGTTTGCACATGTTTTGTCTATATTTGCAGCGTTGCTGGATTGTTGCTTCAGCACCTATTTCTCTACAAAACATACCGAATTGGGCAGAATGTGCGAACTTGTGTCATTACTTCTGTTTATCGAAAATGTTTCAAATTGTCCAACCTGGCCCTCTCGCAGGTACTGCCTTAATATCTAGAGGGTAATAACGCCACCTGCAGTATCCACTGGAAGTCATATGTTCCTACATGGTGGTTGATGCACCCTCGCTGTGTGAAGGTTGATTCTAACCTCATGTTGCAACAACAAAAACTTATTTCGGTATCCAGCTGTTCCCAGTCTTCACTTATTGTGGATCTGCCCACTGGAGATCTGCGGTATTTTTACCTGTTCCTCATATTTGTCCTAAATTTTTCATTTTAGTCAGCCTCGCTCTTTTAATATGGATTATCGGGTGGCCATCCCTGATAGGAGTTCTACTGATTGTTCTTTCAATTCCATTCAACCTGGCGTTCTTGCGTTTTATGCAGCAGAACAAATTCTCAATGCTGAATTTTAAGGACACTAGAGGGAATCTCTTAAAGGAGATTTTGCAAGCAATCAAGGTGGTGAAACTACTCATTAAGCAATTCTAACCATGTAGTAGACTGTAAAATTAATGGTGTGGGAAGCACACTTTCAAGGAGCACTCAATAAAGCCCGAGATACTGAGGTGAAGTATTTGTTTAGAAGTCTGATTTGGGTATGTGGAATCTGTCGTTGATGTTTTCTTATTCACTAGAGGTCCATGATGCAAACAATTACTTGGGCAACTCCAGCACTGGTTGGGTTGGTGACCTATGCTTGCTATATTGTATGAACCACTCTTTTTTCCATCATATATGACTGGATAAGGGAAACAGCGAAGATCTGACAGCTGTTGTAGCCTTTACAACTATGGGTATGCTTGCATTATGTCTCTGTATCTCACAAAAACTGTAGCTGTGTTCAATGTCATCCGGTTCCCTATTGTTAAGCTGCCCCGAGTTGTGGCTGAGTTTGTAGGTACCTGCTCGAGAAGAGTTGCTCTAAAATATTACAGCTTCAAAGCAAAAGTACTTTGGAGAGAATCACAACATTTTTACTTGCACCAGAGCTCGACCCAGAAAACCGTAAAGAGGTGTTTTCTTCACCTCCAGTGCACACACCAGTATGTAATTCTAGTTGTAAGATTCTATCCTGATAACTTTGAGGCTGTCTTAATTAAAGAAGGACTTTTCCAATGGGAAGACACTGGCACTGTGGCTTTGTCCGATATCAATTTCATTGCACAGCCTGGTATCGAAATTTACATTCTCAGCGTATTGTACTCTCACATTATGCAGGGCAACTTATTGCCATAATTGGTAGTCCTGCTTGTGGGAAAACTACTCTCCTTCGGTCAGTCATGGGTGATCTTAAGAGAATGAATGGTGATGTTGTTGTGTATGGAAAAATAGCTTATACTGATCAGCAACCATGGTATGCATTAGGAGTGCCCACTTTCTCTTCTCCCACTTTCTAGGATTCAAACTTTGACTCTTCGAGAAAATATCCTTTTCGGAAAACCTTATCACGAGTATTTTCTCTCCATCGAAATTTGTTCTTATTCTTGATTAGACCTCTCTATGAGGCTGTAGTAAGTTCTTGTGAGCTCAAATGTGACTTTTCTACAATCGCAGGGGGGGATACATCTGAAATAGGCAACAAATTTCTAACTCTGTTGTATCATAACTTTTGTAGGTGAACAAGGCGTCAGTCTAAGTGATGGGCAGATGCAGAAGATTTCATTAGCGCGGGCGGCATACCAGGTTTAGTTGCATTTTACAAATAATTTCCAACCTTCCACACAGAATGCAGATGTCTATCTTCTAGATGACACTCTTTCTTCTGTTGACCCAACTGCTGGTGAAAAGATATTTACCAACTGTATTTGTGGGTCAGTAACCTATTAAATACCGCCGTTCCTTAATACAATGCAGATTACTAAAAGGGAAGACAAGAATTTTTGTGACTCACCAGCTACAGTACCTTAACAGAGGTAAAACTGCAGGTTACTTATCATGATTCACTTCTTTTTTGATAGCGGATGTAATCTTTGTGATGAAGCAAGGTACCATAGTTGAAGCAGGTACATTTGAGGAACTTACCAAACTCGATTTTTCTGAATTTACAAATCTATTCGCCAACTATGAGGTAATAAAATATTTGGTTTTTGTTAATGAATTTCGAAAGGCTGCTGAAAGTGTCCCCACGACTGAGGAGAAGGCTTCTGACCTTGATGCCTACACAAAGGATATTAACCAGGGTCTCATGGATTTAATTGTAACAGAGGAAGGAGCTAAAGGCCATGTACCTTTGAGTGTCTATGGCCTGTACATGAAAGAATCAGGTTTCGTCGTGTCCGTCGTTACTCTGTTACTGTTTATTCTGAGCACCACTGGACTAGTTACCAGTGTTTTTGTACTTCTCCACTCTTCATTTACTTAACCTGTGACGCAATTCACAGTGGCTTTCAAAATGGACCTCCTCTATTGAAAGTAATTCCCTGACATTCACGAATGGCGAGTACCTTGCCATTTATGCGGCTATTATTATTGTAAGTGTTTCTTGCATTCTGTTAAGGTAAGTCGAGCTTTTTTGGATCGGGACAAATAAGACCTTCAGGTTTTTGGTATTATCCAAGGCAACCACGAACTCTAGTGTTTCTATTCACACTAAAGCCTTGAAGAGAGTGCTGCAAGCACCGATGTCATTTTTTTATTCAACACCAGTTGGTAGAATGTTGAACAGGTCTAATCTCCTTCTCTTCTTGTTGTTTAACATATTCACAGATTTTCAGAGGATCTTCTCACACTTGATGATAAAGTGAATTTTAGCTTGGGAATGCTGATCGGAACAATTTTCTCTGTTTTAGCAGCTGTATGCGAGATCTATGTGGACTAGCAGATTAACTCTCATTCAGATTGGCTCTGTCTGCTATGTGAATCCGTTCTTCTTACCTATTATCTTTCCACTTGTCTATCTGTACATCCACACTCAACAATGGTATCTCGTGTATGCCCGGGAGCTATTCAGGCTTGATGCTGTTTCGAAGTCCCCACTCTACTCTACAATACCTGAAACTATACGCGGGATTAAAACAATACGATGCATGAAAGAGAACTTGAGGTCCGTTACATGACTACTTAGTTGTTTGCAACACCTGACACTAGGTTTATTTTTGATGTAGACCGAAAACTCGATTCACACCAAAAAGTGTTTTATGCAATCTGTGTGGCAAACAGATGGTTGGGTGTTAGAATAGAATTCGTTGCCTCCACTGCCATTGCGCTTGTTTTCTTACTTTGCACCCTGCAAAAGGAGTATGAAAGTGCATGGCTCTTACTTCCATTAAAAACTTTCCTCAGTAACCTGAATCCAAGTATAATTGCATCGAGTATTGCATTTGCACTCCAGCTACCAAGTCTTCTTGTAATGCTTATTCAATGTACTACCGAGGTTGAAAGTCAAATGGTCTCTCTGCAGAGACTTCGAGAGTATCTGGACATTCCTCAGGAATTCCCTTTTCATGTATGAAGTGCCCATGTTTTCATAGGCTGAACTTACACTTAGGACACTGAGGCACAGTCAATTCCCCCTCCAGAGTGGCCGGCTTATGGGTACATTTTGAAATAATCAGCTGTGGTTATTTACCAGTACCTCGTTTTACACAGGCATGTTGAATTTATTGGCTATACTCTCCAATACCGACCTACATTACTGCCTGCCCTGGAAAACTTATCTTTTGCTGTTAACCCTGGTGAAAAGATTGGAGTTGTAGGCCGTAGTGGTGCCGGCAAGTGCGTGGTTGATTTACTTTTTTTTTTTTCCCAATGGAAATGGTAGATCCAGCTTGATGGTCGCACTTTTTCGATTGGAAGAAGCTTCACAAGTATCTCCTCTCCCACTAGTTTCCATTAAATAACAAACTGGATAGGGAAAAATTGAAATTGATGGCCTGGATATATCAAGCATATCACTGGAGCGGCTCCGCTCAAAGCTTTGCGCTATCCCTCAGGTTTTGTTTTGTATGTAAAATGATTAACAACTGAATTCCCAATTAGGATCCTGTTCTGTTTTGCGGCACTCTGCGCTCAAACCTTGATGTTCTTGGACAATTCAATGACCAACAGATGATTGAAGTTCTTGAAACTGTCAATTTGCGGGACCTCTTGGCGACAAAGGACAATGGCCTTGACTGTGAAGTAATCGAAGGCGGGGCCAATTTCAGGTTTTTGATAGCTCTTCAAATGTTTTACTCTAAAATCCCCCTAGCGTTGGGGAAAGGCAACTCATATGCCTTGCAAGAGGGCTGCTGTTACGATCCACAGTTATGCTTTTGGATGAAGCAACAGCCAATGTAGATGTAGAAACAGAGGAAAAAATTCACAGCGTTGTATTTGAACAGGTAATTTTCATCTATACACCAAAATAATATATATATAAAAAACAACTTCTTACTCCCGCACAGTGCCGGAGTTCAACAATGTTCATAATTGGTACAGAATTCCATCCATAAAACTATGTGCTATTCCTAACCCGCGCTCAGCACACAGAACGCACACTATTCTTCAGTGTGATAGAGTTATGATGATAGAGAGGGGATCAATTGTTGGACTTGGCCCACCAAAACAACTCATGTCCACAAACCCAGCGTTTTCGTCCTTTATCAAAAAGGCTGTGCTGAAGGACTAGTACTACAACCAACCTCCCACTTTCCTCCAAAACCAACAATCAACGAACAGGTTTAGGAACCAACAACAAACCTACTACTCATACCATGTATAATGCCACAGTCAACAGACATAACCATGCTTTTTTTCATTACACCCAAGTGATCAGCCGAAATTTTATCATCTCCATTCACGTTGATTTCGCCGAACCAAAGAAAGACCGACTGGTGATGAGCAGCAGCCACAGCAAGAGCAGCAGCACGGGAGCGCGTGTCGGACACGGACAGCAGCAGCACGAGGGGGGCCGCAGGGGGTCGTCGGTGGGGGTGGAGACGCCAGGGGTGTCGGGGGCGCGGGCGCGGGTGCACTGGGCGGGGCCCCAGGCCGCCTCCACCCCCACCATATCCGCCCTGCTGGGGGGCGACGACTCGTGGCGGGCCGCCTCGGCCAGCAGCAGCAGCGGCGGCGGGGGCGGCGGCGGCGGCGGTGCGGGGGGCGGCAGGGACCACGGTGGGGGGAGGGGGACGTGCGGGTGCATGTGCTGCGAGGGTGGGGGAGGCGGGGGCGGAGGGGGCGAGGAGCAAGGGGGCTCACCGGGGGGGTGCGTGTGCTGTTGCTGCTGCTGCCCGCTGTGCAATAGTAACAGTGCGGGGGTGGTGTGGAGGGTAACGAACGGGACTGTGTGCTTGCAGCCTAGGCACGCTATGTATGTGCATCTGCATACCTATCTATCTCTATGCGTGTGTGAATGTTGGAATTTGTGCATCGGTTTTGCTTTGCTTGCCAATTGTTTATTTCGGTTTTGGATTTGGTATAGATTTGTTTGTGTGTGTTGGCAAGTTTTAGAAACTATTTTGTAGTGGGAAACCTTTTGCTGAAAATGTGGAGGAAGAGCAGTACATTGCACACGCAACTTGGTGGTTGAGGGAGAAGAAAGGTTCGTTTGCATTTTGGTAATGTTAACACATAAGGTATTTACCATGCGCAGGTTCTAGTGAGATCGTCAAACCTTTGCTGCTTGTACTCACTAACCTGCACTATTTTGCCTGTATCATCTACATGTTTAAAAAAAAAAAACTTAACTATTTACATGCTAATATATTACTACATATTTTCTTACTCACCAGTCCCTACAGTAACACAACAAGCGTCAGGAAATTATAAAAAACTGTGGGTGCGCGACCTTCAGAATGTTGTCCGTGTTTCTCACAATAACGGGAATGATACCATTGATATTTATTATCGTACCAAGGGTGAAGTGTATGTACCAGTACTTCCGGCATATTTTATGCAATTAATGTTTTAAGATTGACAAAAACCCTTTCACTGGAAGTGGGAGAAGATCCTGATGAACCGGATCAAGGTTTTATCTGGCAAGTGGCTATGACTTGTCTTAGCCGCAATGTAAACCAGGCCTTTTTTGAAGGCACATATGTATCGGAATTGTACCAGTACCACCTCTATGGCTGTGCCACTGATGGTGTGAACCTTAAACTGCATCACCGCTGTATTGTGATTTCAACCAAAAACCTATATTGTCTGAAAGCAAAAGCACCAGGTCAGCCCAATATCAAGTCACTCCTGGTAATGTTTCCCCCAACACAGCGATTAACTAAAAAAAAACCAGTGGAAAGTTCCGCTTTCTAGCTTGAAGTCAGTTTCCACAGCAGAGGATGCGCCTTACATAGTCATTCTATCATTTTACTCCACTGAGTTGCACCCATTTGTTTTCATCGCCTCTGATTCTGAGGAATCTAGTGTACTGTACGCAACAACTTTTCATTTAAAAACTCCCGCTCACACCAATATCAAAGAGCAACCGAGCTGCGGAGAGTATTATTCACTTCCAATGGGGCAAAGCTTCCCCTTGAAATTCTCACAACACTTCCAGAACATCTCACCAAATTAAAGAGATGATTATCTGCCGGTATGGTGCTTTTCATCACCACTTGAACGAAACCTAATATTATAAACCAGGATTCCATGTACCTTTTACATTAAGAAAATACTTTTATTCAAGAGTATGAGTAAGATGTTCATGTATCAAATGGGCAAGTATCAAAGAGTGCACCACAACGATGACATAGTACATGCCTACAAGAAGTGCTCTTTTTTACTGGCGGATGTATTTCCATGAAGCACAAGCAGCACAGAGGAGTGCCCTTTTTTGACACAGGGTGCATTGTGGTAAGCAGTGGGCCTAGGTTGGTCTTCATTTCCTGCACAACTAGTTCAAGCACTTCCTTTGGTGATGATTTGGATAGAGCCTCTTGCATTGTTGACATCCAGAGTCTCTGTAGTGGTGTGGTTTTTGTTATTCTTGTTGTTGTTCTCCTTGTTGCTTGGGGTGTTGCCGTTCCTGTTGCTGTGGTTGTAGTTGTAGTTGTGGTTGTGGTTGTTGTTTTTGTTTGTTGTTCTGTGGTTTGTTGATGCTCAAGGAGAGCAAGTTCTGTTACTGTGGAAATTGTTGTTTCTGTTTGCGTTTCGACTGCACCCCACCTTTCACCTTTAAAATCACCTTTCCAGGTGAAAGTAGTTGGCCAATTGAACCTTTGGTACAATGTCCGCTTGAGTTTCGGTACATAGTCTGTGTTTTCTGGCAAAGCATCAACCATGAGAGGCTGTGGTGGTTTGAGAAACGAATGTGTTGAAGGACTAATTAATATTTATATTTTTGTGATGTAAACCTGAGATAAATGCCGGTTGCCATGTTGCATGAAGACTTTACAGCACTTTATCCTTCCTCCATTGCCATATGAAACGTAGGCCTCACATGGTTGCATAAAAGAAATTTGTTCCAGAAGGCGTTTCAAGCCACATTCAACACTCACAAGGGCCGGGCTCTCAATCTGAGAGTAGAATTTGTGGTTATTTTTTTTAGCAAGATGTTGGGGTCTACCTCACAAAGTGGAACCGGCAAAGGGAGCTCTTCTTTCATTTTTACTGCGTGATAGAGTGCACCCACTTTGATTGCAAACCTTGATATCACCTTCATTCTTTCAATATCATGCCGCTCGTGCTTAATAATATTCAGCACGGTATAAAACAATCGTTGACTAAGACAAATTAAGGAGATATGTTATTCTAGCTGGAACTAACCACTGATCGTCATTGGTCCAAGCAGAGGAAAGAATATTCCATAGTAATTTAACTACAGAAACTGGCTCTTTGGGAAGGTGCCTTGCTACATCAGAAGCAAGTTTAAACCAAACAGACTCTGAATAATTCAGAGTATGCATTCTTTGTTTAAAGAGATCGTCCAAAACTTTCTTATGCCATAAGTTCAGAAAGAATAAGAGAAGTTATCTAAGTACCTGAAGTATGCATATCCCTTTGTGATATTGTCTTGCTTCCTTGGTATCCCCAAGTGGTCCACAATACGTGCTGAGTTGCAACCAACGTACCTCAGAGAAGTGCTCTTGTAACATCATGTGGCACGCAGAAAGCTCAGTGTCCGCTGATGCATTCACCTCTACAGCTTTTCGAGTCAGAGTTGAATGAAATATCTTATACACACAAAACCCCCGGAAAGCATTGGAAATAATGACCAGGGAAGGATTTCCACTTTGAACAGGAATTTCATCAAGTCGGTCATACAGCTGGAGAAGCTCCTTTGTTCCATGAGGAAAAGAAATCAAAAGGGTATACCAACTGATTGCACAGTTTTATCTTTAAACCCCATCCTAGTGACGTATACAACTGTACCACTAACCAGCGTGCAGAAAAGTGGGTACAGCAGGGAAGCCATCTCACTCCGGCGGATACCAATATCGACAGAAGTATTTTGATAGGCCAACTTGGTGGAGTTATTTTTACTTGTATTTTATTATTTTTTTTGATGGGAAAGATACTAGAGATGGCAATGCATTTGCCTTGATTCCTTCAGTATCTAATACAATTTGTCTCAGATTAGTGTGTGGATTCTTGTAGCACCAAAGTGCAATATCAGGAGAGGTTGGGTTTGCATCTGACTGTGGGTCGGCTGATATCGGAAATGAACAATCACCTAGGAGAATTGAAAAAGAAATTGTTGAATACCTTTTTTTTTGTGGGGGGAACCTGTCAAAGTCCGGCCATTGCAGTCGTAGAGGCTCTTTTGAATTAAAGATCGAATTATCTGAGACTTGCCACATCCAAAGTGTCCTATGAACGATGTAACACAAGCCATCTGCTGCGAGTCAATACAACCTGGAGAGAGTAAAAACCAATTCAAAGTTATGAGGTCAACCATGAGGGTTTTCCGTTGCAATTTGCAGCCCACTGAAGTCCTTGGAAAGTTGGACAAAGACTGCCTGCTTATTACAGGAAATGGCCTTCTCATCCTTATCCTGCTTTATATGCATGTGTAGTAGTATTTGAGGGTCGATTGTGCTCCATTCATCCTCTAAATCATTGTGTTCGACTGTGGGAAGCCTAGCATGAGAATCCCCTTGAAAGATGGTACTCGAGTCTAATAGTGGTTTTCATAAATGAAAAGCTCATCTATCTATACCTTGAAGTGAACCCAATTCCTGAACTTGTGAATTTGTTGGTTCTAATCAATGGCTATGGGCTCCACGCACCGCACTCTTTTCGGTCTTATTAGTCGCTGCCGTTCCCTTGGCTATTGTGGGATGCCGCCTTCGGCCGCAATCGTG
>JAHLWZ010000415.1:1135-15868 GCA_020536535.1 Pelomyxa schiedti | reverse complement strand
CATTCCACCAAACAAACACTGACATAATGCCGACAGAAGAAGCAATCGGTGCACCAGGGCAACCTAAGATATGCCAAGCGAGCCCAACATCCCTCACTCTCTCATGGGACCCTCCTCCTCCTCCACCACCACCAACAAAAGCAACAAGAAACAGAGTGACAGGATAC
Source organism: Pelomyxa schiedti (assembly GCA_020536535.1). Taxonomy (NCBI): domain Eukaryota; phylum Evosea; order Pelobiontida; family Pelomyxidae; genus Pelomyxa; species Pelomyxa schiedti. The sequence goes on along the minus strand of JAHLWZ010000415.1, from coordinate 15,701 downwards.
ACAGTGTTTGTGTCCAGGCAACAACAGCAGGAAGAACAACGCAACAACAACAACAACAACCAACAAGAAGAAGAACCACAACAACACCAATGTGGGAGTGACCCCAGGATCACAGTTGGTGGGCTGACGAAGGGAACCACATACATGGTGAGTGTGAGGGCAGAGTCAAATGGAATCCATGGAAGGAACTCCCCCTTCAAGGCGCTCTCAACCCCATATAGTGAGTGTGTTGTATGTATTATGTGTGACTGTTGTTTGTTATTCATCGCTCATCAACTTTTTTTTTTTTTTTTTTTGCAATGAGATGCTTGCTTCATTGTGGCATTGTCATCAAACTAAAATTGGCCCACAGATACCACCACGGTCGAGTTCACGTTCAGCAGCAACTGGGACCATCAAGGTGCCATGTGGTGGTTGGGAACCACTCCCGATCCAAGGCACAACCCCGGCAACCACACTCCCAACTATGTCAACCCCCACGACTCGGGCCTCGTCATCGCCTCGTGGTCCTGTGCCAACGAAGGGGCACCACAGAACGCACTCGAACGTGACCACAACGGCAGCAACAACACCACCAACGTGGCGAACAGTTGGTGGCAGGTGGACCTGAGACCATGTGGCGGGTCAGTGAGGCCGTCAAAGTACTCAATCAGGCACGACGTCAACGGCGGTCACTGCATTCGGAACTGGGAGCTGAGGGGATCAAACGACGGCACAACATGGACAACCATCACGAGGCATGCAAATGACAAGACAATCGTTGCACAATTCGGAGTTGGGTCGTGGGATGCTGCTCCACCCACTCCAACCTCGTCGTTCAGTGTGTTTCGTGTGGTGATGACTGGTCTCAACTCAAGTAACCAGAACTACCTCATGGTTGGTGGATTCGAGATTTATGGTTTGCTCACAGTCACAACCAATTAATGAACAAAACAAGCCAAAACACTGTGTAAAAGTTATGTGGTGCCTTCGAACAAAAAAAGCGAAAATACTGTGTAAACCTTCGAGTGTTGTGCCGGTTCCGTACGGTTTGCAATTCAGGGGTGGATTTTGGTCGAGTACTCATGAACCTCGGCCAATAAGCAGAAGTTTGTGAGCTAATGAGCGCTATTGTGTGTGTGATGGGAGATCAGAGGCCTGAGTACAGTTCCAGGTTGGGGTGACCTTGACTGTGATTGGTCACTGGGTTGGGTGGGACACCACACATTCCCTCCTTCTCTTAAACGCTCTCTGGGTATCAAGGGGGTCCTGCAGGTCCTGCATTTGGGTTGCGTGGCTCCTCCCTCTCTGGATGGCTCAGAGTGCATCCAGGTAAACCGAGTAAGTTAGAGTAAGCCGGGGTAATCGGAGAGTATCGAGCTGAACTGGAGTAATCGTAATAAACTGGAGTGACAATGTGGTACTCAGTGATTCGGTTGACGAGGTTCTTGCACAGTAATCCTCAAGGATGCTGCCGGAAATTCTATCTCCCATCCCCTCCCACTTGACTAGCCTTCTCTCTCTGCTCTGTTCCTTCATGAGACCCATCAGCCCACTCCCTCTCTGAACGCAAACGTGGGGTGGACTGTGCTTGCGCGGGTGTATGTGCATAGCCTGATATAGTTGGGTTGGTGTGGGATAGTTCAGGTAGTTCGGAGTAAATCGCAGCAATTGTAGTGAATTGGAGAAGGCAAAGTAAACGGGGCAGAATAGAGTAAAGCGATGTACAGCTGAGTAAGGCGAAGCAAAACGGGGGAAAACGGAGCGAAGCGGAGCAGAGTGGAGTGGGATGGAGTAAAACGAAGCGGAACGGAGTGAAGCCGGAGTAGAATAGAGTAAACAGCGTTGGTCTGCTGTATTCCGTCAGGTTGGTGTTGATTGTCAGTGTATACCGTCTCCTTCTGGATGGTCGGGATGGAATGAAGCTAAGTGGAGCGAAACAGGGTGAGCCGGTGGAACACAACAAACTGGGATGGGTGGGTGAGCCACTGGGGAAAACCAGAACTGAACCAGGTCGGTTCAGGGTGGATCAGATTGAGCAGAGCAAAACGGGGTGAACTGGGGTGAAACGCAGTGGATCTGGGTGAACCAGGGTGAGCCGCAGTGAAACCGAGTGGACAGGAGTAGACTATCGCGGTCAGGACAATCAAAGCAAACCAGAGGGAGTGGGGCTGACAGGTCATTGCCGGTGCAGTCAGCACAGATTGGCGTGGATAGGCGTACGTGAATTAGTGCAAAATATGATTGCGGTGCAGATTGGCATGAGATCGAATCGACAAGTGTCTGTATGTCATGGGTGCTTCCTGGTCTGAGCCGGCTCCTGCTCTCCCACATTCTAAATTAGTGGGGTCTCACGCCAGCCAGAATTATGTCTCTCCTCCAGTGCTGCACGTGGGTTGGGAATTTTGGGCTGCCCTCCTTTCAGTTACTAGCTTCCTTTTCCGTCTCTCCCAATGTTGCCCTCCCTCACCCTCCAGAGTGGGATTGCCTGTAATTACCGCTCTTGCTCTCAGTTGATTGTTGGCAACAGAGTCCTCAGAAGGGGCTGTCTCTCGGGCTATGACCTGCTCCTCAATTCTGCTCAGCCTTGATGCTGCATGGGAGTGCCCTGCTCCAACTCTTCCCTTGCTCACTGCTCTATTGTTCTGGTCCACAGTCTGTTCCTGTGTGCTTGCCTCCTCGTCCTCATCCTTGGTCCCTTTGCTGTGATTTCCATGTGCTGGGTCCTCAATGTCCCTCTCCTCCTATCGAGGAGCAGTTTACTTCTCCTACCTCCTCCTTCTACCGAGGAGCAACTCCTCCTTCTGTCGAAGAGTGGTTTCCTATCCTCCTTCTATCGAGGACCAGTTTACTTCTCCTACCTCCTCCTTCTATCGAGGAGCAACTCCTCCTGCTATCGAAGAGTGGTTTTTCCATCCTCCTTCTATCGAGGACCAATTTCCACTGTGGAAGTGACCCCAGGATCACAGTTGGAGGCCTGTCAATGGGAACCACATACATGCTGAGCGTGAGGGCAGAGTCAAACGGAATGCACGGAGGGAGGTCCCCAATCTCCACTCTCTCAACTCCAATCGGTATGCCTATCCCTATTCCTCTCACTCTCAAATGTGTAATGTGTGCTTGACTGCTCTTTGACTGTTGACAATCCCAAAAAAACAAAAAAAAAAAAAAACACAGTTGTCACGCGTACGTTCACATACATCAACAGCTGGGATCACAATGGGATCATGTGGTGGCTTGGGACCACCCCCGACCCAGCCCACAGCCCCGACTCCCACACGCCCAACTACGTCAACCCCACCGCTCGACCGCGACTGCAACAGCGCCAACTGCACCAACGACCGCGGCCCCAACAACAGCAGCTGGTGGCAGGTCGACCTGCGGCCCTGCGGCGGCTCGGTGCGGCCCACCAAGTACTCGGTCAGGCACACGCAGCACGGCCGCGCGGCGGCGCTCCGGACGTGGGAGCTGCGACGGGTCCAGCGACGGCGCGGCGTGGGCGACGCTGGCCACGCACAAGAACGACCACAGACGCTGGACGCGCCTGCGGGCCGTGGGCACGTGGGACGTGCCGCAGGCGTCGGCCGCGGCGTCGCCGTTCAGCGTGTTACGCCTGGTTGTGACTGGGCCGAGCTCGGAGGGGTACTCCCTCCATATCTCTGGGTTCGAGGTGTATGGCACCCTCACAATCACCACACCCAACCTTAAGAAAACTTGGAGTTTTTTTTTCCCGCTACGTACCCTGGACGTCGTGTGGAAGTTGTGTTTGGGGGAGATTTTCTTCTTTTCTTCTCCCCCTTTTCTGCATCTTTTTCCGTACTCTTCTTCATCTTTCCCGTTTAGCAGAAAATAAACCGAAGAAACACCACACGATCTGGAGATCGTTTTTGAGTTGTGTAACCTTTGGTAGTTGTTGGTGGGTTTGGTGCAATGTCACGTGTCGCAGTTCCGGTTTTTATACGCTCGTTCGTTTCGCTTCTCTCGGTATCATTGTTCTTTTTGGATCTGGATCTTGTGATACAGTGTGCCGAGACCGGCGACGAACAATTGGCCCGCGCGTTCGACTCCGCATTGGCGTCGATATACGCCGATGGATCCTACGACTCCATGATGGCGCCGTACAATTTGGCCGACAGCATCACGTTTTATGAGTGCGCCCCTGTGACCGATGCTTTCGTGTTTCCTGACGAGCCCGTGGGGGTTTTGGAGGCAATCCTGGAGAACGAGGTGGTCGTTCTTGGAGCACGTGGGAATTTGAGCTATGGTTACGGGGACTATACTGTTGAAAGTCCTGTTGGTCCTGCTCCCTCCTTGGAGAGGGAAATTTACAGCAGGTTTGGTTACAAACTCCTCACAATTTTTTTTCCCCCCTTTTTCCCCTTTTTTCCCCCTTTACCATGCGATTCTGATATTGGTGTTTCGTGAAGAATTGGAATGTTCTACATAGGACGGCCAATAAATGTCACCTACATGTGATCCACCCCTACCCCATCTCCATTTCACACTAAAATAAAAAGGCTGAATTTTGACACCCTTGATGAGGTGTTTGATGCCTTAGAAAACGGTCTGATATCTGGTATACCTACTACTCTCCCGTTCTTACTCTTTTTAACCATATTATCACAGCAACAACTTGTGACTATGGAGCAGGTTCCCAGTTTTGGGGTCTGTGCAATTCTAAGGGTTTGAATTTCCACAGGCACATTTTCTCAAAGTGGCACCAACCGTGCTTCTCTTATATACAGAGCATCTTGCACCACCTTTGGACAAAAACTGTACATGGCCTCAAATTACCTTGAAAGTCAAGCTGAGCTCTACCACTCGATTGAGACAATGAATCGGTACACACAAACAAAAGTGGGTGCCGTTTCCCAAGTCCTTTTCCAAGCCATTCAAGAGCTCTTCATGGATGCAGTTTTGTATTTCTTGAACTGTTGGGAAGCCTTCGTCTCTGATTTATGTGCCTGAAGGTAACAATTCTATTTGAGAATGATGAAGAGGCATTTGAAGCTCTGAGAACAGATTCGGCCCTGCTCGCTATTGCAGTTTCAAATCATGTTTGTTCCTTTGCTTCATCAGACTTGCCAGATTTTGATCAAAACAATCGATCATATATTCTCAGAGCCAATCGGAGGAATTCAAATGGATTCCCCTCAACTACATCCTCCCACGGGTTTCTTTTTTCAGATTGGAAACACCCGAGGAAGAAAAAGTCAGAAAAAAAAACCTCTCAGTGGGACTTAACAAAACAACAGGTGAGTTCCCTCAATGACACTTCAGTGTATGACACTGGTAATTCTGGACTCTTGGAAGCTTATGATGCTTCTATTCTGTGGATTGTTAATACCCAAAAGCAAGACGAAATCTTCAACAGCTATAACCTTACTGTACTCAGCACCGGGGTAAGACTCTTGACAAATAGGCCGTTTTTTAACCGCTCCATCACTTAAAAAGGACTGTGTTGCAAAACCTGGAGCGTTTGTCACACCTTACCCTGGTTCTTGTAACTTGCTCTGCTTTTTGTCTTATTGAAAATAGAGGGAACACTGCAGAATATTATAAATTCAAACCAGCTCCGAATCGGGGCCCCCAGAGTAAATGCCAGGCCTTTGCTGGACACAGAGGCAGCAATTCCAACTGGTGCTATACCAGATATAGAACGAGCAGTTGCAACCTAGTACTGGCTCGATCTGTTTCCCCCACTAACATTGGCACAGCCTCTCTCATATGTTCATCACAACCGAACCCATCATGGCCAAATACACAATTTTTGATACAGAGGATGAAGTTTTTGATGCTTTAAGATCAGGATCAATTGACAGTATGTCCAGTTGCTTTAAGTCGAGCATCAAATGTTTTTTTTTTAAATACAAAAGCAACGTCTGCTTTCCTGCTGAGTGCAAGATACTCTGCGGAGGAACCAAGCACACAAGAGTTCGCTTCGTCATGCTATACAAGTGCCATTCCGCTGTATTTATACACTCTGATGTCGAGCCCATTGGAATCACTGCAGGAAATTACTCAGTTTCTCAGTGAAAATGCGGGTTACAAGGTCGCTCCCCAGTTAAAGTTTAGACGAGAACATCATCTTAAGAATAAAGCAGGTTGGAGCTACTGGAGAAGCAAATTGTGAGATAATGGCAACTATGTTTGGTACTTGGGCCACCATCATAGATTTCACCACTTCTGAAGAAGCTATTGATGAGCTCTTCTCTGACCCATTTATGGTATTTGCTTCAAACGATTCTTCCTACCAAACACTTTCGAACGTTGTTCCTTCTGATTTACTTTACACAGATCACTGTTTTGCCCTACCCTCTGTCCCAAGTATTTCCCACGGTATTTAGTAGTTGCCTCCTGCTCACCCAGTAAAAGTTACCGCCGAATTGCTCTCGGATATTGGCACCATTTATCTTTCCAACCTGTGCCTTTTTCAGGCGGGATAAAGCCTTGGGTATTTTGGCCCAACTTCAAACTCAAACCTTTAGCTGACTGTCACACGAAGCCTGTGGAGATGGAGTGGTGGACATTGACTTTGGTGAGAACTGTGATGCACTCGAACACTGCATCGATTGCACTTGCAGTGCTTTGTACAAGCCAGATGGAGATGTGGGGTGCATGCTAGGTTGTCCAATCCCTCCTTTGATTACTTCCACTCACGGGGTTACTCCCTTACACTCAAGCTTGTGGAGACGGAGTTGTTGATCAAAAGGAGGAATGCGATGGAGGTCACAGGTGCTCATCTAACTGTGTCTGTGAGACTGGATATGTGCCCACTTCACCACCATCAAAGTCATGCAAAGGTTGGCAAACAGTGAATTTAATTTTCATGCATAACTTACTCTTCTCTTCAGTTTCCGCAAAGGACTGGTATATCCCCCTCATCGTTGTGTGCTTTTGTGCTCTGGTCGTTGTTGGTACTGTTGCTGCCGCACTTATCGTGAAGCGCCGAACAAAGCCCAGACCCCACCTTCAACTTGAACCTGTTGGAGATGCCGCAAGCTTGAGGTAAATACCTATCGGTTGATTGTTGACTCACTTCTATTCAGGAAGCTGGTCTGCAACGATAATACTTTGCCTTTGAACTTCTCTGTCACATCCATTACTTTCGGAACGAACCTCAAACCCCTTCAAGTGGAAGCTGGATGCGAGGAAGTCCTCAATATTACAAATACAGTTCATGAAAGTGTGACATTAACAATGAAACTCCCTGCTGCATCCCATAAGTTTATTCTCTCTATATCACCATTGCACGTTGTAATTGGTGTGGTATGGAGTTCTACTCACGTTGAATGAAGTTTTCACATCTCTGTAGGGAGAAACTGTAAAAGTTGTGTTTTCAATCAGGGCAAAGTGCACAGCTGATATTAACCTTGAAATACCTTTGTCAATAACAAGTCAGACATAAGGCTATTGTTATGGTGACTAATAAATTCCCAATTCTAGACTGCCCATATCAGGTGGTTCTGCCCTTGGTGGCGGCAGTACAGCTATCTTCCCGGTTGGATATTGATGAAATACAAGTTGGTTTGTGAGGTCTTCATTCCGTCGTTAAAACTGAGCCATGTCTAGGGGCAAAAATAGGGCAAGGTGCAGCAGGTACGAAAATATGATAATCAATATGTCAGACTTACTTCATTTCTTCAGGAAGTGTTTTTCGTGCTACTTGGAGGGGTCTTGATGTTGCCCTTAAAGTCGTACCTTCCTCTTTTCTCCACAAACTTATTTTATCAGACATTTCCTGTTTACATGTATGAAGATAATGCTTTCCGAGAGATGATAGAACGAGAAATAGACTTGTGTGTGCTCCTAAAGTCGCCCAATGTTGTGTAAGCTACACCCCAAACCCGGTGCAGTACTCAAACCAATCAGAACATTCTACGGTTCATCAATGTCACCAACAGGATGTTTTATTGTTATGGTAAAAATTATTGTGGAATTTGGGTATGTTCCCTGAATCTCGCCAACACTCTCCTAGGAATTTGTTGAGCTTGGCAGTTTAGAGGGAATTTTGGAGAAGCACACCATTAACTGGTGGTTGAAGGTACTTCTTTTTAACAAAAAACCTGTTTATTTACATTTACTAGTTACGGTTCATAAAAGAAATTGCACAGGGAGTTACTTTCCTACACTGTAATCGTGTGATTCATCGTGATTTGAAAGTAACCTCTCCCACATATCACCAGCATTTTATTTACTTTGTACATTTGTTTCCCCTCAACTCAGCCAGCGAATGTATGAAGCTTTATTCTCATCTTGTTCTTTCCTGAATTGAATTGAAGGTCCTGGTGTCGTCTCTTGCAAAAAAGGCTGCCCACCACATTAAACTAAGTACGGCATTTTTTTTCTTCCCACAGAGTCACAACTTCTCTTTTTCTATTAGGTGATTTTGGTTCCGCTCGAGTCACTACAGAGAACAAAGAGAAAGGAACATATACCGTTGGTGTTGGGACCCCTTCCTGTATGACCAAAAAAATTTATTTGAAGTTCTAAGTGGCCCAGACACTGCACCAGAAATTCTCGATGCCAAGACATACTCCACAAAAGCAGACGTTTATTCATTTGCTCTGTTAATCTGGAGCATTGCAACAAACACAACACCTTTCCTGGAGATAGAAAGCACATTCGGTATCACCCACCCAATGCACTGGGTTAATCTTTTCACCAATTTTCAGGCTTGTTTCATCACGTGATTGGTGGAGGACGGCCGGCCATTCCAACAGAAATGCCTCCTGGTCTGACTGACCTAATGACAGCATGTTGGGCAAATAATCCTGATGAAAGACCGGACTTTCCAGCAATTGTCACAGCAATTAATGGTATGTCATGTATTCCCCAAGTGGAACTATTTCTTGAACTCACATTCCAAAAGATATCATAGAGCACGCACCCTAAGGCTAAAAAAAACTCTGTAAATAACAAGTCAAACAAACCTAATAAGAGATTTGCTCATTGTGAAGAGGGTTCAGGTTCTCTTTCCAACTTTCTCCATCAACAATTGGTTTTTTGAAGGGTCAATCTCAGTGGTGTTTGTATCATCAGTATCATTGTCATCCCCACCACCATTGTCATTCTTTCCTTTGCTTTCTTGTTGTGGTGGCTTGGGTGCTCCTGATTTGGGGATATTGATAGGTTGTACCATTCTGTCCAGAATGAAAACGAAATAGGCAGCCACAACAAGCAAGGCAGCAATTAGAACGCTCTTGAGTTCTATCCCAATGTAGGGACCCCACACAAAGGCAACAGTGTAGCCGAGGCTCACCCACAATTTGAAGTTGGAGAACGCCGTGGGCTTGCAGGGGAACGTTCCAATTATTGTGTTGGAGAACACAGTGTAAATGAAGGCATCGCCGATTCCCAGCATTACTGAAGAAATCCAGACCACAGCAATTCCCCAGTTGGAATCTCCAAGAGTTGTAATGCCAAATAGCTATGTGTGTTGTTGGTGATATTAGAATAGATAGTTCCATTAGTGAGAAGAAAAGAGTTACCTCACACCAACAAACGTTAAATATGAACACAAGTCCCTGCAGTACAATACCAACGGAAAGTATTATTCGAAGGCCAATCAAATCACCGATTTTACCTGGATATAGACTTAGTAGGTAGGAAAGAAAGTATCTACAAACCAAATACACCACAGCAAACAGCATTTACAGCAGCTGTGGATAACGTAAGAAATATAAAAAAAGACAGGTCAAGAAATACCATACACTGCAAGAACATAGCCGACCATATCAACTCCGAGATTCGGCTTGATTACACTTGCGGTAAAATCGCCAAAGGTAAACCCTGTAGAAGTACGTCCAAGTCAGCGTTTAATACAAGGAATGCGAGAATTACCTCTCTGTAGCCCATCATACAACATCATTGGAATCAGAAGAGCCATGCGCCTATCACGGTTCAGCATAAGAGTTTCAAGTGTATGGTGCTTCACCACTTCAAGTATTTTGTTGTGAGTCGGGGGTCGAGGTTCCACTGCTACTGGTGCAGCAAGTGAATATTCTTGTGGCAGGATAAGCAACCCTGCAAGACCTCCAATGCAAATAGCAGCATACACAATGAACAGTACTGCAAGAGTGTTACTGATACCAAGTTCAAAAGAGGAATCTTACTTAATGTTGAACCCCCAAATACATCTGTACTTGGCTCAGACCCCAAAACGAGTGATGAAATAAGATAACCAATTACTGTAGACCCCTGCAAATAAGTGTTGAAACCAACAGCATCCACGTTTGGAGAAAAACCTGGAAGGTTGAAAAAAAGATGCCATTGAACAGTCCAAGGGAGCTCTGTGGAGCATTATTTCCAGCTGCAGAGTAAGCACCAGAGGCATAGGCTACATATGAACCTGAGAAACCATTAATTCCACAGCAGAGTGGGTCGTTACTAAATCACCTTCTCCTGCCCACAAAATGGAAGCCCCAAATCCAAGCACAATGGCACATGGAATAAGTGTGTAATACCTCGGGTACAAGTTGGCACATATGAATGCGGCATAGACTACACCACCAGCACATATACTCCACTTTGGAGTGAGTTTGCTCACAATCCCCGACGAAGCAAACATGGCACTCAGTCCCAGTGATATGTATATCGTCGCCAATGTCCAATAAGATAGACTACCCGAAATAACACTGGACATTATAGCCTGTGTACCTACACAACACACCCAATTACTTCGAGGGGATAGAAAAAGAAAAAAAAACACCCACACTGCGCAAAATTCATAGTAACGATAATTCATTAGACTAAGCTTAACGACTCAAAAACGAACCGTTGTACGCCAAAAACACCAAAGACAGGGCGAGGCTGAGCTCCATCAAGTGCACGAAATGCACGATCCTCCCTCTCCTCCCCTTGTTGATCGACGCACCACCGTCATCATCCTCCCCGTGCTGTTCGACGTAGTTGTATCCCCCACAACAACAGCAACCCTTCCTCCCAGCACCTGGTGGGGACGACGATCCACCCCCAACACAAGGCAAATCGACAAAGTCACTGATGGGATACAGCTTGCTCACAACGAAATGGGGAATTACAAAAAAAAAAAGAACGGGGTGGTGGACGCGTCGAGTTGAGGTTCAGCAACACAACACAAACATAGAATTCGATGGATAAATTGAAAGGGGGTCATGGGCTCTTCTTGAATCAAGAAGGCCCTTGTTCTCCAGAAGAGTTTCCTCCTCCTTCGATGAACAACTTCAACTATGCACCACAAACGAGAAAACTTAAAATTTCCGCTATTTGAAGAAGAACTCTCTCCAAAGTGTACTTGTGGGTCAATTTTGGGCTTGTTCCTCTTCTAAACCTCATCAAATGTTCGACCAAGGTGCCGCCTTGGGGGGAAAAACAAAAACCTATATTTTTCGTGGTGCGTAACCACACAAATAGGTGGAGTGTTGCGGCCATGGCAAGATGCTAAGGTGTTAGTGGGGAAGCGGATTATTATGGGTGATGATTACCGAGGAGTCGGGGTGGGATGTGTGTAGAAAAGATACGAGCATCAGGCAAACAAACTTTCTTAACCGCAATGCGCAGGTGTTTGTGCGTTTCAATTACATCGACCGCGTTGTGGGGGAGGCCGGTAAGGCACCCAGGAATAATCGCAAACATTTATGCTGTCGCGGTATGTTGTCCACTCATCCTGTGCTTGTCCGTTTTTTCTTTTTCGGCTGTGTATCAATCTATTACCTGTTCTCAAACTAAGTATCTTTTAACCTAGGACTGGTAATTTCTTCTCGAGCACGTATTGCGGTTTTCGCACGCTTGTATTGTTGGGTTGTTGTACACTGCTAGTGGAGGGCAGTCTTGAGTTTGTTTACGTCGAGTTCGACTGCCCTGGAAAACGCTCTGCGTCACGTATGGCTTTCTGATGACTGGAGTGTCTACGATCAAAATGGCTACCGCGTGGCCGTCGGGGGATGGCGCCTTCCACGTACAATACCCTGGTTCGAAGACCCGAGCCAAGTTTTCTGGGATACTGGCCGCCTGGCTCTATCAATGTTGCGTTGTGTGCGGTTCCACTAGCTGGCCTTATTGGCCATATGTTTGTTCAAGACGGCACAGGGACTGGTGCACCTGTACCGCCGACGACGATCTATTGTCTTGGGGCTGTCGTTGTTGATTTACTCTGCCTGCTCTCGTGTGCGTACAGTAGCATTGGATATTCGTGCGACTTGGAAGCTGCAGTGCTAAGGACATGTTATTGCTTCCACTGCACTCGGCATTTGGCTGTCGCCGTTATCAATGCTTCACGATCCTTTATTCCCTCAACCTGCTCTCGTATACATACAGTAGCGTTGGATATCCGTGTGGTATTGGGTACCAGACTGCCCATGATCTGCTCTTGCTTTACATGCAGCTGGAAACTGTCTACCACCGTCATCCACGCCATCCCTTCCTGGCTTTTTGCCACTGTAGCATTGTATATCCATGCGGCATTGGGTGCCTCAGTGCAAATTACCTTGTCTTGTATCTACTGCATTAGGCACATGGCTGCCGCTGTTATCAATGCCTTCCTAGTACCGTTACTCCCCTATCATCCCGATGAGCAACAACAGCCCCCCCCCAGGCTCCAATTCCACCTCCACCATCAACGTCAGCCTCAGGATCGACATCAACACTGACCGCACCAGTTGTTCTGACCTTCTAGGGACCAAGACCAGTCGAAGTAGTGCCAACAGAAACTCTTAGGGAGGCACTCCTTAAAATTAGTACCTTAGGATCCAGCACCAGAAAGTCACTTCCTATTAGAGGTGCTAATGTGGTGCTGCCCAAGTCACTTCTGACGCCTCCAACAACTGCCACGGTCCCCAAACAACAAAGACCCTCAACCACGTTGATGATATCAACAACCGCAGCTCCGCGACCGGTTGGCACACCACAAACCCAGGCCCCAGTTAGCAACAACCACACAAGTACGGTCCCTTTCATACGCCGTACTCCTCGAACGAGGCCTGTGACGATTGAACCTACCACTACGACGCCTGTTTCTCCTACTCGGACAACGCCCAAGCCTTTTAAATGGATCGGAGATCCATCAGAACAAGCACAGATTATGTACCCGGTAAACACATTCTCCTTACATTTCGTCTTACACTAACATATTTTCAGTCTGGCCATCTGGTTGAGGGTCTTTCTAGCCAAACCCCTGCTCCCACTTCTGGTGTTGCCAATTGATCCTGTTCTGGATTCCCGTCCCAGCTTGGCTTCTGCTTTGCTTTGCTTTACTGGTCTACCGGCTTGCGAATTGGCTCTGGCATCGCAAAGGACAGTATCTCTTTGGCCGCCTTTGGCAACAATGTTCATGCTGTTTGAACTCTCAATAAAGCAAAGCACTTTTTTTTGTACAAATTTTTCTTCGTTCTTTCTTTTTGTCTATTACATGGATGGAATGTGGGTTTATGTTATTGTGAGACCAGGAGGTGCTGAGGATGTTGTTGCCATGGATGGCGAAAAGAAGAAGGTTTCCTTTGTGTTAGCTGAGAGGCTAGTAAGTAATCCAGGGTGTGCATTTCCTGACAAGCTTTTGATGTGCATTTTATCAATGGAAGATAGGGACGACCACGAATCTAGATAAACATGTCAAAAGATTATTGAGTATGTGTATACCACTTGGAACACTTCTTGTTGTCACTGCTCGCATGTGTAGGTTTGAGTTTAACTCAGGTAAATACATTTCCCATTACATCCCTTTTCTACAAAGCAAAACCACACGCAACGGCTCACCACCCAAACGGCGTTCTGCGTATTTACAGCGGGTGGTTGTTATGCGTGCTTTTTGGCACTCGTAGCAACCAACCCCCCGGCCCCCCCAATGGGGGTTCCTTCTTGTCCCACCGGTGGGTCCCAGCCAGGGCTACCAACCAACGCGGCACACCATACGAGGCCCGTGTCATTTACTCGGAATCCATCCGGGCCGGTAGATCCCATGTTGTTGTGGTTGTTGTAGTAAAATGAAGAAAGATACGCAGGCGATCGGGTGCCGCTCGCGGGTCTATCACTTCGAAAATTTCCGAAAAGGTTTGTTTTGTGCACTTCTTTGGACTGTCTGTACTCTGTCCCTGAGATTACACTGTGGTTCTTACCCCACAATTACATGGGGTACAACATGTTTCAGTGAGAGAAAGTGTGAAAAAACTCCAGTCTCCAAAATCCTCAAGTTGGTGGGACGGAAATTCGTTCCCAAAAATTGGGCCTGGGAAACAAGTGCTAGGCGTCGTTAATAACAGGAAAAAAAACAAAGCCGCACTGCATGGTGGCGTATGCCAAGCCAACAACCGAATAAACCAGATCTCCCACGGTATCCGCAGCATCACAGGTATCGTCATTTCTCTTCATTGCATTTGCATGTTTTTTCTAAGTGCCTGTAAGTGCCCTACTCACCATAAATCCATTTGTGTATTTTTAATAGCATTGCGAGAAACAGTGGCTTTAATATGACTATGATGGCTCTTGTTTGTGGCACACAACTTTGACTAACTAAAACGAAATCAAAACACAACAAGGGGATGGGGGGCAGGACGAAGCATTGCGAGGTGTTTGCGCCTGAGGCGTAGCAGATCTCTTTGCACTCTAGGGAAAT